>JAHRHZ010000019.1:42298872-42316354 GCA_024137785.1 Ginglymostoma cirratum | reverse complement strand
TGATACTGCTTGGCCTGTTGTGTTCATCCAGCTCTACACCTTGTTATCTCAGATTCTCCAGCATCGGCAGTTCCTACTATCTCTTACTTTCCTATCTGTCTTTGCATCATCAGTAAATTTGGCTACCATCCCTTCGATCCCTTCATCCAAATCATTTATGTAAATTGTAAAAAGTTGAGGCCTGAGAGCTGATTCTTGAGGCAAACCACTCATTATATCTTACCAATCAGAAACTGATCTTTTTATGCCTCCTTTCTGGTTCCTGTTCACTACTGAATTTTCTATCCATGACAATATGTAACCTCCAATTTTCACTAGGATACAGCTTCAAATAGACCAGGAGTTGAACAGCTGAAAATATTCAAGAGTGGTATCACAGGGAAATGATAAAGTCATCAATGGGATTGGGTGCCTAGGCAGACTGAGTGACTATATTGGTAAACAAGACCAACAGAGCATTTCTACTGTCTGGTCTTTAAAGTTGAAATTGGTCTCTAGCTTTGATTAAGAATGTTTAAAGAATTGGGAATAAGATATTGTCCCTGCTTCATATTTAATATTCCTTAAATTAGAGGAAGTAGATAGAAATAAAGTAATTTAAGCTTGAGTCAAGCCAAGACAACTTAATCCACTAGAATGCTCATCCTGTGCAATTTGGGATGTCAGGGACACTGGAAGTGTCCAGTGTAATGACATGTGCAGGAAATGTAACCACCTGCAGCTACTTGAAATTGACGTTAAGAATCTGGAGCATTGGCTGGAGACCCTGTGGAGTATCCCCAAAGCTGAGATTGTCGTGGATGTCAAGAACATTCCTAACCAGCAGAAGGACATTCTGAAGGAGGAGGGAGAATCCATGTCAGTGCTACAGTAATCATTGGATGATTTTAGTCTACATATACATATCTATGTATAGATTGGATGGACCACATCAGCCATATGCCGTAACAGACGAATTCCTGGAATGTGTGCAAAATGGCTTTTTAGTACATTGGAAAACCAACTTGGGGTAGGCAATCCTAGATTTGGTCATGCATAATCAGAAGAGATTAATTAATAAACTTATTGTGAGACGCCTATAGAAACAAGTAACCATAATGTGATGGAATTCATCATTAGGATAGAAAGTGAAGTAGTCCAATCCAAATTTAGGGTTCACAATCTAAACAAAGGAAACTGTGAAGCCAACAGGGGTATGCTGGTTGTGATAAAACGGACAAGCATGCTCATTGTTGGAGAACAGCCCCTGTTGAAAGGTCTCTGATGCAGATCACATTCAATCAGTTGGAGTTGCAGAGAAAAACAGGGGAAGAATTTGGCAGAACTGCTTGAGATTTTGAACAGACGTAGGAAGGTGATGGATTCTTTCCACAGTACCACCTCTACCATATCTCATGCCTGAGAGCATATCAACCCTTTCATGGACAGGTTGCTGACTGTCATGGAGAGGCAGGTCCAAGAGTTTACTTTAGATGTTTGGTGTCAGCACCACCCTGTACACCATCACTGGCACTCTGAGCTTATTACGGAAGTGGCCAGCAGAGATTGTCGATGCCCCGGTCACTCCTCCAGGTGTACTTCAATCAA
Source organism: Ginglymostoma cirratum (assembly GCA_024137785.1). Classification (NCBI taxonomy): domain Eukaryota; kingdom Metazoa; phylum Chordata; class Chondrichthyes; order Orectolobiformes; family Ginglymostomatidae; genus Ginglymostoma; species Ginglymostoma cirratum. Next base: position 42,314,767 of record JAHRHZ010000019.1, on the reverse strand, counting down.
GGGGGAACAGGGCAGTACCATCTTGCGCCAAGAGGCCTGACACACTTGAGAGTATTTCTCCATGCACTCTAAATATTGTAAGAAACTCCCTGACTCTCTGTCGGTGATCCAACCCCCTAAAGAGTGGGCAGCAGCCTGCTCCCATTACATGTGCAGACATTGTGGATGTATATCACTGCAGCGCGCACGGTCATGTTTTAAAATGCTCATTGGCACACCATAAGGTAACACTAACATCTATATGATTACCTTAAGGAAGAAGTGTTAGTGTCACAGCATTGTGTTGTTGGGCTTTAATTAGTGCATTTTCTTAGAAGGGCCTTATAATGTCTCCACTGCAGAGATGGATGATGTATAACTTGATGTGTTTAGATGGCACTGGAAGTTTGCTTGCAGGCTGAGGTAGTTGCATGAAGAAAAGAGTTATGAGATCTTAAACACAACAGTATCTGCTTTCCCCGGGAAATATGGAAAGTTGATGCTTTTTTGCTCACTTAATACCAGTAAGGTGGTTGGACGCCAAACAGTATGAAATGATCTCTTGCTTCCCATGTGTTAGCTTCCTTGGATTGCATATCAACAGCAATCATGGATCCTCTCCATGTCAATTGTATTTCCCTCTCCTCTTTACCAAATGAATCTTTTAATTCTTCACCCTCCCTCTACTTGACAATGTTACGCAGTGCACAGTGCACAAAGACTATCTGTGACACCTTTAACGAGACTTTCTGGAGAATTGCTTCAGAACGATCAAGGCAACAGAAATGTGCCTTTCAGCAAACTGATAGTTATCTCTATGACATGTTGTGCCATGACTATCATTGAATCTGTCTCCACCATGTCAGCTGTAGACTTGTACTTCCTTGGAAGGAATCAGCCTCATAGAAATTAAGAATGACAGGGACTTACAACATCACTGGATAGGACGCCAACTGTACCCTGAACCTGCTCCTTTGAGTTAATTGCAGAGGGAAGATTCAAGATGACATTAAGTACTCATAGTCTTTACCATCTTCCTCATTATGATTATTTCCTAAGTCCATATACCCTACTGTTCGTTATACTCCCAAATGTCCATGGTCCCAATCACTTTCTCTCTTGTTTTGTTCCTTTCTCTCCTGAAAGTGCTGCAGCACTTCTGTTAAAATGTTAACAGGCAGCGTTTTCATATCTTGTCCAAACTGCAATCTTTCTGTGTGAGCCACAAAGCAAGTGTTAACAGGAAATATAACTGAGGAAGTCATCATGGCCCAAATAGTATTTTCAGCCAATGTCTCTATCTCTACTATTAAAAGTTTGAGTCTGTATTAAATATTGTTGTGAAGATGTGAATATTATTTTATAATATCATTGATAGGGCATTAAAATATGTTACATATATGGGTGTGTGTGTATGTGTCGGACCTTTTGAAGGCAACACTTCGCAAAGGAAAATACACTGGCTATAGCAGCAACAATATTGCATTTGCAAGGAACAAGCCTCTTGGATGGAGATATCAAGCCTGCAATGAGTCATAGAGTCATAGAGTTGTACAGCACAGAAACAGATCCTTTAGTCCAACTCATCCATGCTGACCAGATATCCTAAATTAATCTAGTCCCATTTGCCAGCATTTGGCCCATATCCCTCTAAACCCTTCCAATTCATATACCCATCCTGATGCCTTTTAAATGTTGTAATTGTGCCAGCCTCCACCACTTCCTCTGGCAGCTCATTCGATACACGCATCATCCGCTACTTGCAAAAGTTGCCCTTTAGGTCCCTTTTAAATCTTTCCCCTCTCACCTTAAATGTATGTCGTCTAGTTTTGAACTCGCCTACCCTGGGAAAAGAACCTTGGCTATTCACCCTACAGGTCCCTCATGACTTTATAAACATCTAGAAGGTACCCCTCAGCCTCCAACGCTCCAGGGAAAATAGCCCCAGCCTATTCAGCCTTTCCCTTTAGCTCAAATCCTCCAGACCTGACAATGCCCTTGTAAATCTTTTCTGAATGCTTCCAGCTTTAACAACACGTATAGCAGTGAGACCAGAATTGAACTCAGTATTCCAAAAATGGCCTAACCCATGTCCTTTTAGCCACAACATGGCATCCCAACTCCTATATTCAATGTAGTGAACACGAAAGGCACGCATACCAAATGCCTTCTTCGTTACCCTATCTACCTGCTTCTCCACCTTCAAGAAACTATGAACCTGCAACCCAAAGTCACTTTGTTCAGCAACACTCCCAAGGACCCTACCATTAAGTGTATAATCCCTGCCCTGATTTGCCTTACAAAAATGCAACACCTCATAGTCCACTCACTCTAGGTTGACCCACAATGCCATTATGGAGGGAATTCCAATGGCAGTGAATGAACGACGATATATTTCCAAGTCATGATGGCTAGTGGCTTGGAGGGGAGCTTGTAGGTGGTGGTATTCCCATATATCTGCTGCCCTTGCCCTTCTAGATGGAAGTGGTTATCGGTTTGGAAGGTGCTGTCTGAGGATCTTGGGTGAATTTCTGCAGAGCATCTTGTAGATAATACACACTGCTGCTGCTGACCATCGGTGATAGAGGGAGTGGATGCTTGTGGATGTAATGCCAATCAAGCAGGCTGCTTTATCCTGGATGGTGTCAAGCTTCTTGAGTGTTGTTGGGGCTGCATTCATCCAAGCAAGTGGGGAGTATTCCATCAGACTCCTGACTTGTGCCTTGTAGATGGTGGACAGACTTCGAGGAGTCAAGAGGTGAGTTAATTGCCACAGTATTCCTAGCTTCTGGCCTGTTCTTGCATCCACTGTATTTGTGTGGTGAATCAATTTGAGTTTCTGGTCAATGATAATCTCCAGAATGTTCATAATGGGGGATTCAGTGATGGTAACACTGTTGAATGCCAAGGGACCATGATTAGATTGTCTCTTATTCATGATGGTTATAGACTGGCATTTGTGTGGCATGAATGTTACTTGCCACTTGTCAGCTCAAGCCTGGATATTGTTCAGACCTTGTTGCATTTGAACATGGACTGATTCAGTTACTGAGGAGTTGCAAATGGTGCTGAACGTTGTGCAATCATTGGTGAACATTCCCATGTCTGACCTTATGGTGGAGTGAAGGTCATTGATGAAGCAGCTGAAAATGGTTGAGGCCTGGACACAACTCTAAAGAACTCCTGTAGAGATGTCCTGGAGCTGAGATGACTGACCTCCAACAACCACGACCATTTTCTTATGTCTCATGTATGACTCCAACCACGGGAGAGTTTGTCCCCTGATACCCATTGATTACAATTTTGCTAGGGCTCCTTAATGCCACACTCGCTCAAATGCAGCCTTGATGTCAAGGGCTGTCACTCTTACCTCACCTCTAGAATTTAGCTCTTTTGTCCATGTTTGAATGAAGACTGTAATGAGGTAATGAGTGGCCCTGGAAAAACCCAAACTGGGCGTCACTGAGCAGGTTAGTGCTGCGCAGGTGCTGCTTGATAGCACTGTTGAGGACCCCTTCCTTCACTTTACTGATGATCGAGAGTAGGCTGATGAGGCAGTAATTGGCTTGATTGGATTTGTCCTGCTTTCTATATACAGGACACACTTGGGGAATTTTCCAAATTGTCGGGTAGATACCAGTGTTGTAACTGTACAGGTAGTTCTCCTATTACGCGGTGGTTGTGTTCTTGCATGACCTTGTGCCATAGAAAATCGAGTCATAGAGAAATCATTATAGAAAATCTGTACAGCAGAAAGTTCAATTTATACAAACAGCATCAGCAATCATCAATTGCATTACAGCCAATTCATGTTAATGAAACATACGTCATAGCAGAGCTATCTGCACTGGAACAGCTTGGTTAGGGAAATGGCAAGTTCTGGAGAACAAGTCTTCAGTACTATTGCCCGAATGTTGCCAGGCTCTGTAGCCTTTGCATTATCCAGTGTCTCCAACCGTTTCTTGATATCACATGGAGTGAACTGAATTGGCTGAAGACTGGTATCTGTAATGCTGGGGACCACTGGAGGAGGCTGACTCAGCACTTCTGGCTGCAGATTGCTATAAATGCTTCAGCCTTATCTTTTGCACTGATGTGCTGGGCTTTTCCATCATTGAGGACAGGATATTTGTGGATCCTCCTCCTTCAGTGAGTTGTTTAATTGTCCATCACCATTCAAGACTGGATGTGGCAGGACTGCAGAGCTTAGATTTGATCCATTGATTGTGGGATCTCTTAGCTCTTTCTATCACTTGCTGCTTATGCTGCTTGGCATGCAAATAGTCCTGTTTGGTGGCTTCACCAGGTTAATACCTCATCTTCAGGTATGCCTGGTGCTGCTCCTGGCATGCTCTCCTGAACACTGCATTGCACCAGGGTTGATCCCCTGGCTTGGTGGTAATGGTTGAGTGGGGGATATGCCGGGCTATGAGGTTACAGATTGTGCTGGAGTACAATTCTGCTGCTGTTGATGGCCCACAGCGCCTCACGGATGCCCAGTCTTGAGTTGCTAGATCTGTTTGAAGTCTATCCCCTTTAGCATGGTGATAGTGCCACACAACACAATGGACATTTTTCGCAATGTGAAGGCGGGACTTTGGGGTGGTCACTCTCACCGATACTGTCATGGACAGATGCATTTGCAGCTGGCAGATTGGTAAGGATGAGGTCAAAGATGCTTTTCCATCTTGTTGGTTCCCTCACCACCTGCTGCAGACCCAGTCTAGAAGCTATGTCCTTTAGGACCAGACCAGCTCAATCTGTAGTACTGCTGCTGAGCCACTTTTGATGGTGGACATTGAAATCCTGAACCCAGAATATACATTGTGCCCTTGCCATCCTCAGTACTTCCTCCAAGTGTTGTTCAACATGGAGGAGTACTGATTCATCAGCTGAGGAAGGACAGTACGTGGTAATCAGCAGGAGTTTCGTTCACCGTGTTTAACCTGAAGCCACAAGACTTCATGGGGTCCAGAGTCAATGGTGAGGACTCCCAGAGCAACTCCCTATCAAATGTATAACACTGTGCTGCCACCTCTGCCTAGTCTGTCCTGCTGAAAGGAACAGGACATTTCCAGGAATGGTGATAGTGGTGTCTGGGAAATTGTATGATTCCTTGAGTATGACATTATCAGCCTATTGCTTGACTAGTCTATAAGATAGCTCTCCCAATTTTGGCACTAGCCCCAAGAAGTTAGTGAGGAAGACCCTGCAAAGTCGACAGGGTTGTTTCTACCATTGTCATTTCCAGTGTCTAGGTCGATACCAGGTGATCCGTCCAGTTTCATTTCTTTGAGACTTTGTAGCGATTGGTACAACTGAATGGCTTGCTCAGCCATTTCAGAGGGCAATTGAGAGTCAAGCACATTGGTGTGGGTCTGGAGTCACATGTAGGCCAGACCAGGTGAGGATGGTAGATTTCCTTCCTTGAAAGACATGAGTGAACCACATGGGTTTTTACAACAATTGACAATGATTTCATTAGATTCTTAATTCCTGATTTTTTAAAAATTGAATCCAAATTCCTCCATCTGCCGTCATGGGATTCAAACCCGGGTCCTCAGAACATTAGCTGAGTTTCTAGATGAATAGTTTAGCCATGGCTTACCCATAGTATACTCTGACATAGCCTTCTTCACTGTCCACCACATCACCAATTTTGGCTTTTTCAGATTGATTGCACATCCTGCAAATTCTAGGTGAAAAAAGATTGGATTTGGTGGTAGAGTGTCTGAGATAACCTCCTTCCAGAATAATAACTTTTGCCCTGTCTTTCTTTCTCTGAAACTTGTCTCATCAAGGCTTGAGAGTGGCATAACTCATTACTACAAATGGAGGGTTTGTAAAGAAGATTTTAAAAAATCTACACCAATGTCTCCATAAAACCAAATTTCATCAAGCCATAATTCAACCAGAAAGACAACAATTGGATTGCAAAACGACGTCAGTTGTAGATCAACATTTTGCGCAATTGTGAATAATTCTTTTCCCTGAATGTAACTATTATTTTACCAAAGCATTTTTAAGTTGACACTCTTCAGTGTGTTTATATATTTTTCCAGATTTCAGGGGTTAGTTTTAAAAAAGGGTAAAATATATACATTTGTACAGTTTACAGCTTCTGCTAATAATCTCAACATTTTTGCTCGAGCAAGTTTTATTTGCAATATGTTAGTCTTTTATTTCTTATTTAAGGAACCTGGCTGACTTGTTTCTGATACTGCACTATATACGGTATTGTATATCACTCCCTTTCTTTAAATGTCAAACTTTGTCGTGACCGGTGGAAGAGTTGGATGAGGAAAGGAGTAGTCCAGCCCTCCCAACTCGATTTGAACAACATTCTCACATGTTCAACATCACTGGTTTATCTCATAATGAGAATCTGTGTAACCATTAGAATTTACCTTTATTGCCTGATATCCAGTATCCAGTAGAGCCAGGAGTTGTTTTGTTAGGTGAACTTGATACTGTAATCTTTGACACGCCCTAACCAACACCAACATCATTCCCTCCCTCTGCTGCATTCTTCTAAGTTTTGGAAGTAGACAGACGAATGCTTTTGTGGGTCCAAACCAATTGTAAATAAACAGCTCATGCAGTGATTTCAATCTATTCTGTAAATTGTATCCCAACAATTAAGCAAACAAATCAATATCTCACCATCTCTACATGTCATCTCATCTGACCAGCAATTTCCCTGAGCTTCGTAAGTAATAAATTGATGAACGTTGGGCCTAGCTTCCTTTTACAGATTTCTTCGGACTGTGTTTTTGTAGTTAAAGAGCTAATTTTAAATCATTGGCAAGTTAAGGGGGATGGATGGCACAAGTTGGGCAGCAAACTTTCAGCCCCTGTGCAACGTAAGATACAGGATACATTAATTTCCAGTCCTTACCTGCATAGACTGTGGAGTTCCTGCCTGAAAGCAATGGCAAATGGCAGTTGGCTGACATGATGCGCTATATATTTATGGGTGACAGGAGTTCTCCACTGGGAACAGGGATAACCTGAACTTTCCTTATGAATTCCGTGCATCCATCCAATTAAAATAATAAAAAAGTATTTTTGTTTCTATAGTGACTCTTATGCCCACCAGATATTCAAAAGTGCTTTACAGTTAATGGAATACATTTGAAGTGTAGTCATTCCTGTAATATAACGCAGTTGCCAATTAGCAAGCATTAAGAGTATGCTCAGACAGTCTGGTTTGTAACATAGATAAAGTAATAGATATGGTCAAGATACAGGGTATTACTCACTTACTCCACTTCAAACAGTGCTGTTGGAATTTTTATGTCCACTGGTTAGGATGTCAATTTAACATCCCATTCAAAGATGCCACCTGCAATGGTATTGCACATCTTGTACTGCGCTGGCATGTCAGCCTTGATTTTTGTTCTGGAGGTAGATTTGAACCCATAACTTTAGGATTCTAAGTTAACAGTGCTACCAGCTGAGCTATAGCTAACATAAGGCAAGCCAACTGAAGTCATCAAAGTGCAATCTGCACACCGTGAGTTTAAAAACAAAATACTGTGGATCCTGGAAATATGAAATAAAAAGATAAATTGATGGAGAAATTCAGCAAGTATGGCAGCATCCATAGAGATGGAAACTGACTTAATGATTCAAGTCTGATATGATTCAAACCATTGGTTTGCAATTTCAGGTTTCTTAGAAGGACGAGTTAAAATTAGAACCTTGGGGAAAAATAGTTTCTGCCAGACCATCATGGTTAAAGTTGCTTCTTTTCTCTCCAACCTTTCCTAAACCTCCACATTGATTACTAACAGAAAAGATTGGAAATACTTGGGAGGCCCAGCAGCATCTGTGGCGAAAGAAACAATTAATTTTTCAGGGATTATTGAACTTTTGTCAGAACTGGGAAAAGTTCAAAAAATTATCCGTTTTAAACAAATGACAGGAGTAAAGGTGGGAAAAGTGTCAAAATTTGAGGTAACAGGAAAAGCAAGAGATTAAATGAGAAAAGGGACATAGGTACAAAATAATAAGATTTAGGAATGGAACAAGTAAAGCAATAATAGATGAGTCTCAAGGAAGTACATATGAAAGGGTCTATCATTCTCTGAGGTGAAGAGTTCTCTCTCACCACCTCACATGAATGAAGTCGTTCCAACACACTACACCCAGTTTCCTCTCAGAGATTTCCTGAAAACCCACACAACCCAGAGCCTGTGACCGCTGATCATTCCCTGAATCACAGTGGTCTGTGTTCCTCAGTGCCTCCAATGGATGGGTTCCCAAAAGCTGCCACTCTCCCTGCTGCTACCTCATTTTCAGCTGTCAGCCTCCAGTCATCTTGTTGTTCTCAGAGGGAAGAAACTTCACCCTCCTGGCGTGACTGATCTCAGTAAAGGCCCACTATTTTCCATTTAAGAAACTGATGGGCACCTAATTTGGCAAATCTTCCTGTAAGGAAACAGTGCGATGCTCTCACCGGCTCTCTAGCCATTGGACAATGCACAAGTTGCCTGTGTTAAATACTACCCAAAGTCCCTGTCATCTTATTTCAAGTATGTTACCTTTATACAGAATATCCTGGAAGCCACAATGGCCACTGTCCTTAAAGTGGGCATACACTTGCATTCCAGCTATCGTCCCTTAAAGTATTTTAGCTGGAAATTAAATCCAGACTGGGAAATTGCGAATGGCCCAATTTACCTTTTGGCTTCTGCAGGTAAGTGAAGCAAGAACAGTAGCATTCTATCTCAGACAGGTTGTGCAATGTGGCTTCATGTCAGTGCTAGAGTCAGGCACAACTTGAATCAAATGGGGATTCAGCAATGGGAACCACTGCTGATGGCCCAGCTTTTTGCTCATCCACTTTGCAACTAAAAACCAATTCCATTACAATCTACCCCAGTGTCAACATAGATCATGAATATTTGATTTGATTTGAGTTGATATATTATTCTCAAGTAACAAGGTACTGTGAAAAGTATTGCTTTGCGTGCTAACCAGGCAAATCATACTTTACATAAGCACATCAGGGTAATAGATCTGAACGTAGAATATAGTGTTACAGCTACAGAAAAGGCACAGAGAAAGATCAATTCTAATATACAAGAGGTCCATTCATAAGTCTGATGACAGCAGGGAAGAAGCTGTTCTTAAATCTGTTACTAAGTTTTTTCAAATTTTTGTATCATCTATCCGATCAAAGAGGGTGGAGGAGAGTATAACTGGGGTGAGAGGGGTCTTTGACTATGTTGGCTGCTTTCCTAAGGCAGCAGGAAGTGTAGGCCAAGTAAATAGATGGAAGGCTGGTTTTCGAGATGTACTGAACTGTGTTCACAACCCTCGGCAATTTGTTGATTTTTTTTCCCCAGGAACTTGAAGCTCTAGACCACATCCACCTCAGCACCATTGATGCAGAATATGCGTGTAGTTATACATAGCAGAGCACTGTTGGTGAGTGAACTTATCAGCAGTGCAGGAAATTAACTTATTTGCCATGGTACTGTACTTAATTTCATACAACTGTTTAAACAAACTCATATGTTAGGTCAAAATAGATGTGACAGCAAATCTATTTTGACATTAAGCTCACAAGGTGCAAGCATGGTGCCTCAATAAAGACATGAAATTTTCTGACAATTTCTGTCCTTTCGTGTTCACCAGCAACGCTTCTGCTGAGATCTGTTTTTACACAATTACTCACCTCAGCCTTTACAGTTTATTGACTCGTGTTTTCTTTCTGAGTTATTTACCTTCTGTTGGCATTCCTCCAGACAAAGCTTTTGAGCAGTATTTATTTTAAGAAAGCATCATTAAAATTCCAGCAGAAGTGCACAGCAAGCTTAAAACAAGCCAGAGTTCAAATCTGGTCTATATGCCAGTGTATTTAGAATTGTAAGCAACGGGCTAATCAAGTTATCAACCAGTCTAATCTTGCAGCAGGATTCATCTCAAGGGCATTTTATTAAAAGTTCAGACACGTTATTTTAACCATGGGGCCACTGTTGATAAATTAGCTGTGCTTCCATCATTCTTCATTCCCTGGGTTATAGGACCACAACGTTGTAGCCTGATTCTCTGAGCCATCACTATATGCAGTTTTAAACACCCTCCTTAGAAGGTGTATTATAGAGGCTCAGAGAAGGTTGACTCCAGCCCTGAAACTCCAAGACCACTCAAAGCAGGGGTAAAGCACTGTGTGGTCAGGGGTGGGATTTGAGCTTGGACAAACTATCCCTCTTCATTCGCCCATCTCTGGCTGAAGTGGAGCAGGTATGTGATGACCATAAGACCATGAGTAATAGGAACAGCAGTAGCCCTCGAATTGTATCTGTCAACTTGTGCCCACATGTTCATGTATTTGTGGCACTTTGTCAATTTCCGGCATTTAAAAATCGTGGAAATTTGGATGAGCTTTCCCCCCGCCAACCCCACCCGCACCTCCCCCACCCCCCCAACTCGAGCTATAAATTTCCTTGCACTGAATTTTCCACTACTTAATAACTCCACCTTCTAAAATCCTGTTATCAGAGAGACTCAGCACGGTGAAGCAGTGTAATCAAAATACTATATGTGTAAGCACAGTCTTTTCAAATAACATGACAAATACAATTCCTGCCCTGGAGTTCACATAGTTCCAGTTGGTACTGACTCTACATTTCAAATGGCAGTTATTCATAGAAAAAACACATCACAATCTAAACATCAGTTGCATTCTTAATAACGTTTACGATTGCAACATAGATTGCCGTTAATATTCTAACTAAGAATACTGCACAATTCCCAAATGGCTTTTCATACTCTGAGCTGTTCAACAATTCTTTCTTAATCAAAATATAATTTGATAAGTCAATTGTAAGTTGTCAGACTTCATTATGCACTCAGCTCAGCAGGAACAATGATAATTGTGAAATCTGTAAATTTGTAAACATGGTTAAATTATTTACAGCATTTTAGTGCTGACAAACATGTTTTAATCTATTAAACATTTTATCTTAAGGAAAAGGCTGATTATGATTCCTTGCATTTTATGCAGTCTTGTTCATAGGATGTGTTGCAGGCTAGACCATCCCTAATTGTCCTTGAGAAGGTGATGGTAAGCTACCTTCTCGAATTTCTGTCGTAATGAGATGTGGATCATTGACTGTGCTGTCAGGAAGGGAGTTTCAGAATTGTGATCCAGTGACAGTGAAAGAACAGCAACATCGTTTTTAAAACTGGTGTCCAGCTTGGAGAGAAATATGCAGCTGGTGGTGTTTCCTTGCATCTGGTATCATGGTCCTTCTAGGAGGTAGAAATTGCAGTTTTCAGACAAATACTGCTTTGATGTTGAGAGCAGTCACTGTCACCTCACCTCAGGAGTTCATGTCTTTTGTATATACTTGGATCAAGGATGCAATGAAGTCAGGTGCGAAGTGGCCCTGGTGGAAGCCAAGCTGTGCATCAGCAGGCAGATTATTGTTAAACAAGCATCACTGATGATGCAGTTGGTAATAGATTCCATTTCTTTGCTGATGATCAAGAATAAACTGAGAGGCCAGAAAGTATCCATGTTGGATTTGTGTTAGCTTTTTATGAAGAGGATATACCTGGTCAAATGTCTACAAAGTCGGTAGATGAAGGAGTTGTAGCGGTACAAGAGCAGCTTAGCTAGGAAGTGCGGTGATTTCTGGAGCAGAAGTCTTTAGTACTATTGCCAGGACATTGTCAGGGTTCATGGCCTTTGCAGTATCCAATGTTTTCAGCTGTTTCTTGATATCATGTGATGTGATCGAATTGACTGACACCCATGATGCTGGGGGGCTCAAGAGGAGGCCTGGGATGCATCATCCAGACAATATTTCTAGATGATAATGGATGCCGCCTTCCCTTCACACTGATATACTGGGCTCCCCCAGCATTGAAGGTTAGGAAATCTGTAGAGTCTCTACCTCCTGTTAGCAGCCTAATTGTTTATCAACATTCTTGACTGGACATGGCAGGGTTGCAGAACTTAGATCTGATCCATTAGTCCTGGGATCACTTAATCCTCTCTATCATACACTGTTTCCATAGTTTAGCGTACAAAAATCCTGCCCAGTAGCTTTACCAGATTGTTATCTAATTTTTAAGTATGCTTGGTGCTGCTTCTGGCATGGCTTCCTGAACTCTTCATTGAACTATTGATGTTATTAGATCTGTTTAAATCTATTTGACCTAATAGGGGGGTAATGCCATAATAAGACAGTGGAAGGTATCTTCAATGTGAGGCAAGACTTTGTCTCCACAGTAGCACAGGTGGTCCCTTGTACAATATTGTCTTAGACAGATGCACAGCGATAGATGAATTTGTGAGGATGATGTCAAATACATTTCCTTCTTGTTGGCTCCATCACCTATGATTGCAGGGCCAGTCTAGCAGAACGTGGGAAAGTATGAGGTCATGCACTTTGGTAAGAAGATTAGAAGCATGGGCTATTTTCTAAATGAGGAGAAAATTCAGAAATCTGAAGTGCAAAGAGACTTGGGAGTTCTCGTCTAGGATTCTCTCAAGGTAAACTTGCAGGTTGAGTCAGTAGTTATAAGGTAAATGCAACTTTGACATTTATTTTGACAGGACTTGAATATAAAAGCAGGGATGTACTTCTGAGGTTCTATTACGCTCTGGTCAGGTCACATTTGGAGTACTGTGTGCAGTTTTGGGCCTCATATCTCAGAAAAGATGTACTGGCCCTGGAGTGGGTTTACAGGAGAATGGTCCCAGGAATGAAAAGCTTAATATATGAGGAACGTTTGAGGTCTCTGGGTCTATACTCAATGAAGTTTAGAAGGATGAGGGGGTATCTAATTGAAACTTACAGAATACTGAATGGCCTATACTGAGTGGATATCGGGAAGATGTTTCCATTGATAGGAGAGGCTAGGACCGAGGGCACAGCCTCAGAGTAAAGGGAAGACCTTTCAGAACAGAGATAAGAAGAAACATCTTTAGACAGAGAGTGGTGAATCTATGGAATTCACTGCCACAGAAGGCCAGGTCATTGAATATATTTAAGACAGAGATAGCTAGGTTCTTGATTGTCAAGGGGATCAAGGGTTACAGGCAGAACGTGGGAGAATGGGTTTGAGAAACATATCAGCCACGATTGAATGGTGGAGTAGACTCAATGGGCTGAATGGCCTAATTTGTGATCCTGTGCCTTATGGTCTTATGGTCTTATTCAGCCAGTTAGGTCAGCAGTGGTGCTACTGACCCAATCTGTGTGATGAACATTGAAATCCCACAACCAGTGTACATTGAGTGCCTTTTCCACCCTCAGAATTTCTTCCAAGTGGTATTCAACATGGAGGAGTCTAGATTTGACTACCAAGAGGAGACGGGGAGGGGGAGCAGCATACATTAGATGGTAACCAGCAGGGTGTCTACCTGCTTATGTTTGACATGAGGCCATGAGACTTGGCTCCAGAGTAAATGTTCTGGATTTCCAACTCCCACCTGACTGTATATCAATCGGTCACTGCCTCTTTGAGGTCTGTCCTGTGGTTTTGTTTGGACATACCCAGGAATGGTGATAGTGCTATTTGGGACATTGTGAAGTATGATTCTGTGAGTATGGTCATGTCAGGCTGTTGCTGGACTAGCCTGTCTGACAGCTTTTAAAATGATGGCACAATATGTTAATAAGGAGGGCTTTGCGGAGTCGATAGGGCTGGGTTTGCCAGTCTCCACTCCAGTACCGAAGTCAATTCAGTGTGGCCCATTTAGTTTAGTTCCTTTTCCTTAGACTCCATAATGACTCGATCTCGATACATGAAACAACTGAACGATTTGCCAGCCCATTTCAAAGAGCAGTTAAGATTAAACACATTCCCATGGGTCTGGAATCATATGTAGACCAGACCTTTCCCTTCCCCAAAGTGAACCAAATACATTTTTATGCTAAGCAATAATTGTTTCACGGTTAACAATCGACTCGGTTTAAAGTGAGATTCATTAATTGAATTCAAATTTCAACATCGTCATGGTGGGATTCAAAACAGTGCCTGTTATTCTGCTCCTCTGGATTATTAGTCCTCAGCCATTACCACTACACCATCACTATCCAGATCCATAGCCATTTACTCACAGGTAGACAGGGAGGTGAAGAAAATGTTTGACATGCTTGCTTTCATTGGTCAGAAAATTCAGTATACAGGCGTCATGTTGCAGCTGCACAGCACATTGGTGGGGCCACTTTTAGAATACTGTGTACAATTCTGGTTGCCCAAAGAAGGATGTTGTTAAACTTGGGAGGATGCAGAATAGATTTACAGGATGTTGTGGGACGAGAGAGTTTGAGTTATAGGGTGAGGCTGAGCAAACTTGGGTTTTTTTCCCTGGAGCCTCGGAGTCTGAGAGGTGACATTATATAGGTTTATAAAATCACCATGAGCATGGGTAGGGTGAATAGTCAAGGTCTTTTCTTTAGAGTGGGGGAGTCTAAAACTAGAGAGCGTAGGTTTAAGTGAACAGGGAAAGACTTAAAAAGGACCTGAGGGATAACTTTTTAACACAGAGGGTTGTGCATAGATAGAGTGAGCTGCCAGAAGAAGAGGTGGAGAGATAAAAGGTACTGCAGATGCTGGAGAATCCGAGATAACAAGCATGGGGCTGGATGAACACAGCAGGTCAAGCAGCATCATAGGAGCAGGAAAACTTGACGTTTCGGGCCTAAACCCTTCATCAGAAATGGGGGAGGGGAAGAGGGTTCTGAAATAAATAGGGAGAGAGGGGGAGGCAGATAGAGGATGGATAGAGGAGAGGATAGGTGGAGAGGAGGCAGACAAGTCGAAGAGGCGGGGATGGAGCCAGTAAAGGTGAGTGTAGGTAGGGGGTAGGGAGGAGATAGGTCAGTCCAGGGAGGACGGAGAGGTCAAGGGGGTGGGATGATGTTAGTAGATAGGAGATGGGGGTGGGGCTTGAGGTGGGAGGAGGGGATAGGTAAGAGGAAAAACAGGTTAGGGAGGTGGAGATGAGCTGGGCTGGTTTTGGGATGCGGTTGGGGGAGGGGAGATTTTGAGGCTTGTGAAATCCACATTGATACCATTGGGCTGCAGGGTTCTCAGGCTGAATATGATTTGTTGTTCCTGCTGCCTTCGGGTGGCATCACTGTGGCATTGCAGGAGGCCCAGGCTGGACATGTCGTCTGAGGAATGGAACGGGGAGTTGAAATGGTTCGCGACTGGGAGGTGCAGTTATTTGTTGCGAACTGAGCGCAGGTGTTCTGCAAAGCGGTCCCCAAGCCTCCGCTTAGTTTTCCTGATGTAGAGGAAGCCACAACGGGTACAGCGGATGCAGTGTACCACATTGGCAGATGTGCAGGTGAACATCTGCCTGATGTGGAAAGTCTTCTTGGGGCCTGGGATTGGGGTGAGGGAGGAGGTGTGAGGGCAGGTGTAGCACTTCCTGCGGTTGCAGGGAAAAGCACCGGGTGTGGCGGGGCTGGAGGGGAGTGTGGAGCGGACAAGGGAGTCACGGAGGGAGTGGTCCCTCCGGAAGGCAGATAAGGATGGGGAGGGAAAAATGTCTTTGGTGGTGGGGTCTGATTGCAGATGGCAGAAGTGTCGGAGGATGATGCGTTGGATACGGAGGTTGGTGGGGTGGTACGTGAGGACGAGGAGGATTCGTTTTTGGTTATTATTGTGGGGACGGGGCGTGAGGGATGTGTTACGGGAAATGCGGGAGACACGGTCGAGGGCGTTCTCGACCACTGTGGGGGGGGAAGTTGCGGTCCTTGAAGAATGAGGACATTTGAGATGTACGGGAGTGGAATGTCTCATCCTGGGAGCAGATGCGGCGGAGGCGAAGGAATTGGGAATAGGGGATGGCATTTTTGCAGGAAGGTGGGTGGGAGGAGGTGTATTCCAGGTAGCTGTGGGAGTCAGTGGGCTTGAAATGGACATTGGTTTCTAGGTG
>JAHRHZ010000019.1:42227035-42293872 GCA_024137785.1 Ginglymostoma cirratum | reverse complement strand
CACCTAGAAACCAATGTCCATTTCAAGCCCACTGACTCCCACAGCTATCTGGAATACACCTCCTCCCACCCACCTTCCTGCAAAAATGCCATCCCCTATTCCCAATTCCTTCGCCTCCGCCACATCTGCTCCCAGGATGAGACATTCCACTCCCGTACATCTCAGATGTCCTCATTCTTCAAGGACCGCAACTTCCCCCCACAGTGATTGAGAACGCCCTCGACCGTGTCCCACGCATTTCCCGTAACACATCCCTCAGGCCTCGTCCCCGCAATATTAACCAAAAAAGAATCCCCCTCATCCTCACGTACCACCCCACCAAACTCCAGATCCAACGCATCATCCTCCGACACTTCCGCCATCTGCAATCAGACAACACCACCAAAGACATTTTTCCCTCCCCACCCTTATCTGCCTTCCGGAGGGACCACTCCCTCCGCGACTCCCTTGTCCGCTCCACACTCCCCTCCAGCCCCACCACACCTGGCACTTTTCCCTGCAACTGCAAGAAGTGCTACACCTCCTCCCTCACTCCAATCCCAGGCCCCAAGAAGACTTTCCACATCAGGCAGATGTTCACCTGCACATCTGCCAATGTGGTATACTGCATCCACTGTACCCGTTGTGGCTTCCTCTACATCAGGAAAACTAAGTGGAGGCTTGGGGATCGCTTTGCAGAACACCTGCGCTCAGTTCGCAACAAACAACTGCACCTCCCAGTCGCGAACCATTTCAACTCCCCGTTCCATTCCTCAGACGACATGTCCATCCTGGGCCTCCTGCAATGCCACAGTGATGCCACCCGAAGGCAGCAGGAACAACAAATCGTATTCAGCCTGGGAACCCTGCAGCCCAATGGTATCAATGTGGATTTCACAAGCTTCAAAATCTCCCCTCCCCCTTGACCTGTCCGTCCTCCCTGGACTGACCTATCTCCTCCCTACCCCTCCACCTACACTCACCTTTACTGGCTCCATCCCCGCCTCTTCGACCTGTCTGCCTCCTCTCCACCTATCCTCTCCTCTATCCATCCTCTATCCGCCTCCCCCTCTCTCCCTATATATTTCAGAACCCTCTTCCCCTCCCCCATTTCTGATGAAGGGTTTAGGCCCGAAACGTCGAGTTTTCCTGCTCCTCTGATGCTGCTTGGCCTGCTGTGTTCATCCAGCCCCACGCCTTGTTATCTCGGATTCTCCAGCATCTGCAGTACCTTTTATCTCTAACAAACTTTAGAGAAGTGTCCATGAGCAAAAATTGTCTGATGAAAACATCCACATACTGAGTATGTCACGGCTGAGCTCCACTATCAGCATCTAAGTTAATGTGGAATTAAGAGGCATCTGTTTCAGAGTAAAGTTGGAAGAAAGTGCAATTGATGAAAGAGAATCTGATTCAAAGGGAGAGTGAAGCATGTCATTTTGGAGCTTGAAAACTCGTCATATTTCTAATCACTTTTCTAAGCACATTCTCCTTAAAGAATGCTTCATCCGTTCAATGGTCTGCCACATTGCTGTCTTTAATCTGGAGCCTATTTTCTCATTCAGTAATGTTTAGGGTTAACCGCTAAGTGCATAGCAACCCTTCAGTTGTTACCGCAGTAAAGAATCTAACTTCCTGAAAACAACTTAAAAGGCATTTCCTTAAATATTTTGAGAAATTAATTAGCAGGGAAAGTGATGCTTCAAATTACTTACAGCAGATGGACATGGATGTTCACAGTAAAGACACTATCCCTTTTGCTATGAGGGGTCAGTTAGCTGGATGGTAGGTTTGCAATGCAAGCAGCAAGTGTTCAATTCCTGAACTGGCTGAGGTTACCATGAAGGCCCTGCCTTCTCCACCCTTTCCCTTGGAAGACAGTGAGGTGACCTTCAAGTTCAATTATCACTGGTCATCTCACTCTAATGAAAGATTAAGTCTATGTTTACTTTAATTTTCACGTTTAATTTGATTGCGATCATTCAAATTTATCCAGAGAGAGACTGAGAGCTGTTGAACAATGGTCTCTTTTGAAAATCTAATACCTCTTCTACCCAACGTAAAACTATGTTACCAACGTATTTTGTGCATACTCTTTTTGTAAAGTTTTGCTTCACAGAATATGGGAAATAATAAACAGCAGAAAGCCCCAGTGTACAGTATATACTGGCACCTTACGTTGACAGGAACAGAAAGTGAAAGTACAGATCAGTTCAGGAGGAAATTGAGTTAAAAAACAAACGTACAAAAAGGCAAGGGGACAATTTGGAAGAGGATCAGGCAATCAGGGTCTTTACAAACTGCACCTAACACCAGGTTATATTTAATATGTTAATCACTTTACAATGCTGAAGACATTTCAAAACCATGCTTCTTAGCTGAAAAGTGCTCCAAGGTCGTGAAAGCCTTCCTACAAATGCTGGGTTTTTTGACTTGACATTAACAAAACTATGAAAGAAAGACTACCGTCATTTCAGCAGACTGCAATTGTTCAGTAAGATATCCCTGGAGAGTTTGTGACCTTTTTAACCCTGTTAAATGGCCTTAGAAGCAGGTCGGTGCTTAGAAGCAGTGTTATGGTTAATGATGATGCTCCCCTTGTTGTTTCAAATCGATAGGCTCAATGTAATGATTTTTTGGCTAAGTGAAAGTTGCTTCAGTTTTATGGATACATTCTTGTTGTGAGACCAACTGAGAATTCTTGCCATGTATTAACAAACATACCTCATTAACTTTAACTATCTACATTGATCCTCTGGCATCCCTCATATTTGATTCTATCCCCATCTTACCAGACGCTGTTCCTCAAGCAACTTGCCATTCACTAGATATCTGACAACTGACCAGGCCCCTTATCCCTCTACCATCTTTAAAAGCCCACCAAGTCCCAGGTTCAACCATTCTCACTATTGCCTGCAACATCTTCTCCGTTTTTCCCACCCCACCAACCCCTGACACTACTAACCCTGCATTCCTACTGCGCTGTCTACTCAATCAGGACCCAAAATGCACCAAAAGTAACAGCTTTGTCACCCATTTTCATTTCCCTTAAATACCTGCCTGTCTTTCATTCTGGAAGGAACACTGCCTAGAATAGAAAGAGTCAAGATGGATGGTGGCCTGCCCAACTTTTGACTTCTCACTGCCCATGTGGGGACATCTTGATACTGACAGCTCTGAGCAGCTGACTGATCATGTCCAAGCCTCTGGACTGGTATTTGATACTGCTCTTGACTTACTGCACCAGCACCCTGAGCAAAGGCTATGTTCAGTGGCATGACTGAGGACTGATGATAACTATGATTAGTTTACTCCTGGCTTTGTTTCTGCACTAAATGGCATTCAAGACAGGATTAATATCAGCCTCGTGAATCTAGCTGAAGAGGCAAAGCACAAAAGGCAAAGCATGGCATGACTGGGGTGCCGTGAGCATCCAGGTAGGCTCAGAGAGAGTGTACACCATGAAGCAAGAGAAGATCCCAGAGATGCAGCCTGGTCCTGTCCATGAGCTGGGTGTGTGTGCCCCTGTATAGCATCCTTGCAGCAGAATCACAATGACTGCTGTCAAAAGTCCAAGGCATTGCATTGAAGTGTACTAGCATGCTGTAAGTGGAACAGAGGTGTGCAATGTGGGTTCTTTCAGGCTAGCACATATTGGATGGTGCCCAAGTCTAACATGGAGATCCTTTGGAGCAAACGATGTGCTGAAGTTGCCAGGTACCCACTCTGACTTCCATGTTAAGAATGATCAACATCTAGCTTGTTGGGTGCATTTGGAAAGATAGGAAGCTTTTTGTTAATGAAGCAGGTTATGGCACTAAAAGGCATTTAACAAGCTATAATCTACCTTCATTAACAAGGCGCCACTGCCATTGCTTGACAAAAACACAAGTGACACAGCCCGATGCTCCCAAAGTCAAGATCGGCCTTGTCAGGCTTCTCATTTGATTCTACCACAAATCTCACCATAGCCAACTTCACTTGGACTGCTATAAGCTTTATATTTTAAGAAAGTGGGAAAGATAGTTTGACCCTTACTTTTCCATTTCACAATAGCCTCATATGTAATTCAAAAGTTAGTAGGTTGACATAAAACAGTAGCAACTGACATGTGCAAAGAGCATCTAATCTAGAAAGAAAATATAATCTGCTTGAAAAGATAAGTCCCAAAACAGTGAAATCTTTTAGTTTGAGCTTTTGGTCTGATGTGTTTATTTGGAACCAGATGTATACTGCCTTTAATTCATAGCTACATTAGAATTCGCTTTCAAAACACAGATGCAACAAATACTTCTTTTTAATATATTTTTTGTGCCCTGACCCACTCCACATTCACCCCAATGGGCTTCCCACAGAAGTTCTGAGCTAACATGATCTCAAGGGTTCAAGTTCCAACAGAGGGCACAATTAAACGTTTTTTCAGGGATAAAATTGGCCCAAACATTTTAATCTTTCGAACTCTGTCATGAGTCACAAGTGCACCGGAAAGATGCCCAATGCCATTGTGGCTGGAACAAAAGAAGTTTCTGGTAGCTGTCTTAAAGACGTATTCCATCCCTTGCACATGTATGCGGGATCCTGATGATTATCTTTGAAACTGAGGGAGAAATGAGTAGATTTTTCCCACGGAAGATTGTCATTGAAGATTTTTTTCACTCTATTACAGACCTTTTTTCTAGTTTTAGAACAGTAGATATACTGTTCTTGCTCTTTTGTTTAACGACTGTAATTTCTGGTAAATCTGTACAGCTTTAATAGATTATAATGACTGCTTTTTCTGCACATACATCTGATGAGATTGGTATTATGTTAGAATTTAGAAGAATGGGAGATAGTTATATTGAAACAGATAAGTTTCTATGGGAAGCTTGACATGATAGAACACGGATTCCCAATGCGGATTGCAACCCTCAATGGGATCTTAGGATGGGATTTTTGGAATGCGAGCTTTGAGGCAGCAATGTATCTGTGGAGCTTGGACTAAGTTTTACGTTTTGACAGCTGTGAGGCCCTTAAATATACTTTTCCTGTTGCTGGGCCTAGCTTAATTGTCAGTTTTCTGATGCCTGATTACTGCCACAACTGCAAAAATATGGAACAAAAACTGAAATTGGTGGAAAAGCTCAGCAGTTCTGACAGCATCTGCGCAGAGAAATCACAGTTAACGTTTTGGTTCCAGTGACCGTTCCTCAGAACTCACTGTGCAAGTTAGCACCATGAGACTCAGCTACAGGTAAATGAAGCGACACAGAAGCAATTCAACTAGTAGTCACAGAGCTGGGGACATTGTAAAGCCAGAATCTAAGTGATAAAGCCAAAAGCTAAGCAGACAAAATCTAACAGATGAAGGAATTATAAGATTTTATTAAGGCTGCAGCAAAGGCAGGTGTTCCATTATTAAGACAAAGTAAAGGCAACAAGCATCTATTTAGACTGGAAACTGCAGGAATTGTTCAGGGAATACCATGAAGGAAATGTGGAATATGATTAGAGGCATAGACAGCAGGAATTGGTGAGATAAAAGAAGATTAAAGTGTTTGTAAAGCCACAGGCAACGGGATTCATTCATCAATGCTGTTAGGGAAATCGAAATCGTTATTGTTTATGCAAATAGTGGGACTCGTCCAGAAAAGCTGCAGAAAAAGACATCAGTCCTCCATTTTACCTGTGAAATGTGGGAATCCTCCATTTTAGCCACAGAGACAAAAACCTGAAAAACTCTCCAGTAGCAACACGGAGCAGTGTCATTTCTACTATTGCAACATTAAAAGCCCTTCACAAAGAAAATAGTTAAATATGTAGGAATACATGAAATCACAAATAGTATTGCCAGGAAGATTTAATTTCAGATATGAACCAAATACTTAAAACAAATAGTTGGGCATCTTGGAGAAAACTATTCTTAAAATACAGATTGACTTCCAAATTAGTTACTAAATCAGTATTTGAATAAATACATAGTCTACGTAAATATTTGGGAGCTTAGCTGATGTTTTAGCTTGCCAAGCTAAAATAAACAGCAGGTACCTTTAAGAAGCACAGAAAGCTTTTAATAGATTCTTTAATCTCAGAACATATAAAGTTCTCAAGCAGCATGATTTAACAGAAAATTTTATGGTTCCAGGGAAATCCTTAATTTTTTTTCATGATTTCCATGTGTTAATGTATCATGGTTCAAACACATTGTCTAATTCCAACAATAGTCCAAATGCTTGGCCCAGGAAATATATCGTTTAAAATTAAAACTAAATTAGAAGTAGCTTACCAACACAAGAGTGAATAGAGAACTTAATAGTTTTCACATTCAAGAATTCCCGAGATTATGTATAAAGCATTTCATGACCTCAATCTTTTTCAAATGTCAGGAGTCCAAGTACTTAATGACGTGAAACAACCAGCCAAATTGTAGCCAGTCATGGTAAAACAACTCAAGGAACACTTAGTTAAGGAACATCCTGTTGTCAAAAGACCAATCAATGGGCAATTGATAGAATTTTTCATAGAGTTCCCTTGACTCATGGCAGAACAAAACAAAGACATATTTACTAAGATGAATTTACTGGTATAAGAAATTTGTTTCAAACTGTAAGCGGGTTGGAAACTTGTGACTATCCGGGATTGACAGAAGCGTTTTCCATTTCCATCAACAATGAAGAGAGTTCAGAGTGAGCAAACACTAGCAACTAGACAGCTGATGCGCAGCATGACACGCTTGAACTCATGCAAGCACCTTTAACTCAGAGTGCAGTACAGCTTGATGATCAAAGGTATATGACAGATTTACGCCCTTGTCAAATACTGGGGTAAATCAAAAGATGGCAAGATCAAACAGAGAATTTCATTTCATTTTCTTCTCAGATTTGATCCTTAGAGATCATGCCAAGCATGAAGCAACCCTAAAATTGGAGAACTAAGAAAATGAAAATGGGGATTTCACTATACTTCAATCACTGAAGCTGAATGAAAGTATTCAAACTGATCAACAAGTTAAAATAAATACAACTGTCATCTATAGCAATAAGGTTACCTGTAAAAGAATATGCAGGTAGATGACAGCAAGGGAGGAAAGTAATAGAGAGGGATAACAACGAAATATTGTTACAGAGAGGGGAATGTAACAGACAGGAGGGTAACATTGTAAACTCAACAGGGGGCGAAGTAATAGAGGGGTGTAACAGAGAGGAAAACATCACAGGCAGGAATGATGACAGGAAGGGGAGCGGTAAAAAGAGGGTGTAACAGAGAGCTGTGAGGGAGAGGAGGTAAAAGTAAAGAGGTGTAACAGAGATGAGGTAACAGAATAGGTTGGAACAAAGAGAGTTGTAACAGATAAGGGAAATAACAGAGAGGCTTGTAACACAGAGGTGTGAGACAGAGAGGGAATGAACAGAGATGAATGGAACAGTGAGCGCTGTAACAGATTAGGATGTATCAGAGAGTGGTGTATTAGAGACAGGAGTAACAGAGACGGGTAAAACAGAGAGAAGTAGAACAGAAGGGGTTTAATGCAAAGAGGTGTGATAGTCAGTGGTATAACAGAGAGGGGGGTAATATACAGGGAGCGGTAACAATAAAGAAGGGGTAACAAAGAAGGAGGGGTAACAAACAGGGGAGATAACGATGGGATAACAGAAAGGGGAATAGATAAGAAAGGAGTTACATGGGAATAACGGAGAAGGGGATAACAGAGAGGTTACTTACATCAAACAAAATGTCCAAACATGCTTATTGATCTCTGAAGAATAGTGCTTCTAAAGGGCCAGATTAAAAGGGTTTTGTTGTGTTGCCCTCTGCACAATGCTGTATAGCAGTGAGGATTGGAGCTGGAGAAGTAACAAGCTGCTAATCACTTATCATCTCCTCATGAATTCAACGAAGAGGGGGAGGAAGACAAGGATGACCTTGACACCCCGACAACAACAGCAGCTGCTCACATTTCAGCTCAGGATGGGAAGGATGTAATTGCTCGAAGATTTTGTTAGTAAGTCAACAAGGCCAAAAAAACTATCAAGAACCATTTGTCCATTCTTGCTTCCCTATTCTTCATCAAACAACTGAAGCTGCAAGTTGTTACTCAGGGCACAAGGATGGGCAGTAAGTGGAGATGGTGCAAATTAATATACTTTATGTGAAGAAATAACCAAGGAAATTTAATAATATAACAAAGCATTTAACAGTCAATTTCCTTCCCGTGGGGAGTTACAATGTTTCTCTGGTCCTTCCTCTATTGTTACTATGTGTTGCAACAGAGGTAGAAACACGTTAGTCAGATCCTAGCTCTAACTTCTGGGTGTTGACATCCATGAGGCTCCTGCCAAAGTTTGTTCTACCTGTTCAGGAGCAGTCACAGACACTGGGAAAAGAGCCTGCTGGTCTTAGCATATCCATGGGTGAAATGCGGGAGTTCTTTGAGGTGTGTTCCCACTTCCCTGTCCCCTTTCACTGTTGAACCTCTCCTAAGCTAGAGTAAGTAAATCCTACCTCTCTGAAGGGGAACAACTTGGTGGAGAACAGTGATATGATCATGAGATATCCATCGTCCTGTTTAAGATATCAGATATGCTCGGCATCCAAGGCCTGCATGGTTTTGGAAGCATTGTCAATTACGAGGAGGACAGTGTAGAACTTCAAAAGGACGCTGATAAGTGGGTAAAGTGGAACGAAGTTGGTCTTTTTTTGATTGGCAATGGTCAGGATATGTAGTAATTGGGAGAACACGCTTCCCTGCATCTTTACTCTTTAAATGTAAATATTATTGAATTTCTCATGGGACAATCTATTTCTGGCTTTGACCTGGAGAAATGAATTACCATTGATTTTAATGAGATATTTGTGTAAAGGTTACACATCACATCAGACATTAGGAATGTCCAATGCTTTGTGCAGATTTTTGCGTACCTTCTGTGAAATGTGGTTCGAACTGGTTGAACTAGTGTATAATGGAACACATGATTTACAGAGACACCATCACATGAATAAATGCTCTCACAACAAGACATATCAATATGCAACTTCCACGCAACAATTTAGCTCAGGTGGTAGCTCTCTTGAGCTGGTAGCTGTCAGATCAGACACTGAATGCATGTTTTTCTCTGGCTACCGAGCTGAACGTAAAATAACTGATTGCGCTGTTGAAGAATGAGTAGGGAATTATCCTGGCCAATACATTGTTCCTTAAACAGAGCAACAGAGAAAAGATTATCTGATCAATCAATGCTGATTATGGGACCTTGACATGTGTAAATTTCTGCTACAGCTGTTTCCATAACGGTTATCACATTTCAACGAGGTCAATTTGAAAATACAAAGCCATGTTGAAAAAGTGGTTGTTAATAATTTGTTGAATATTTTCCCTCCACACCAACAAAAGTACCTAAAATTTATTTCCTGAAGCTAATGCACATTAAAAGAAGGATTTTATTTGTGATTGAAGCACAACTCAATCAATGACAAAAGCTGCACCTATGGGTGTGGCAAAATTGTAGTCCTGCAAGATGCTTATTGGGAGGTGGTGAATGTAATGTGATAGCCTATTAATCTTTTCTTCCATTTCCTGACCAGTATCTGAATGGATCAGCTGCCTGAATTGGAAAACCAGAGACTGGACGCTGTATCTGAGCACTCTGGTGATAGGTCTCCATCAGAGCTTGCAGGGCAAGAAAGTCAGAGTTTCAGGGCTGAAAACAGGTCTGTGATTATTGAAACAAATAGAGAAATTACTGGAACAGTGCAACAGGTCTGGCAGTATCTGTGGAGAGAAATCAGAGTTAACATTTCATTTCTGATGAAGGGTCACTCGACCCGAAACGTTAACTTTGATTCCTCTCCACAGATGCTGCCAGACCCGCTGATCTTTTCTAGCAATTTCTGTTTTTGTTGCTGATTTACAGCATCCATGGCTCTTTCTGTGATTGTTGAAGTTAGGAGAAAGAAAGACAATGATCAGAGAAGGTTGAAGTCTCAATGGTAGCATTCCTGCTCTTTTTGGGTGGCAGAATGGTTCAGTTGCTAGCACTGCTGCCTCACAGTGCCAGATACCTGGGTTCAATTCTACCCTCAACTGTTTGTATGGAGTTTGATTGTTCTCCCCGTGTCTGCATGGGTTTCCTCCAGGTGCTCCGATTCCTTCCCACATTCCAAAGACATGCAGGTTAGGTGGATTGGCCATGCTATATTGTCCTGTAGTGTCCAGGGTGCGCAGCTTAGGTGGGTTAGCCATGTAGGGCTACAGAAATTGGACAGGTCTGGGTGTGATGTTCTTCGACATGATGGTGTGGACTCGACAGGCTGAGTGGCCTACTTCCACACTGTTGAGATTCTATGATTCTTCGATTCAAGGAAAGCCTCAAAATGCACATATCTCGAGTTCATAGCTTTGCTTTTCTTTTCTGCAGGGTTACTGAACTCAAGAAAACTCACTGTAGCGACAGTAATGTTTTATTCTGGTTTGCAATTGTCATGTGGGGGGCTGGTTTAAATGTGTCAATGCAATGTAAACATGGCCTTCTTTATTTCCCTGCCCACTGGCATGTCTACCAAAGATAGGGCAAGAGGCAGGCCTTGAACTCACCACAGCCAGAATGAGGTTCAATCTGATCCACACCAGCCAATTAGCCAACTGACCCGCCTGAATTTGCTATGGAAAAGTACACTTTACATGCATGTTGTAACTTGAAGCTATGGATAGTGATGGTAAGGCTCTAATTTCTTACCACCACAAGGCTGACCAGGAATCTCTCCTGCTTTTACCACCTACTACTGATGAAATGGTTCAAATTGTCTCTTTCTGTGCATCATGATTGCCCTCGCCCATCCATTCTACAAAGGTCTTTCATTCCATTGTTTATTATTTTTGAGCTAGTTAGATGTCAAAGTATTAGATAATTACAAAATGTTTGCATAACATCAACAGTAGTTAATTTTTAATTAAAATGCAACATTAAATGACCAACAGAAAAGATTCAAACCACAGAAAGCAAAGCTAAAGACAAAGGACACAGTAAGGACTGCAGATGCTGGAAGCCAGAGTCAATAGATGGCAACCAGATCAGGTCTCCTCTATATCAGAGAGACCAAACGCAGACTCGGGTATCGGTTCGCAGAGCATCTGTGCTCTGCATGCAACAATCAACCTGACCGTCCAGTTGCCATCCATTTTAATTCCTCATCCCACTCCCCTAGTAACATGCCCATCCTTGACCTCCTCCACTGTCAGATTGAGGCCAAA
Source organism: Ginglymostoma cirratum (assembly GCA_024137785.1). NCBI lineage: Eukaryota > Metazoa > Chordata > Chondrichthyes > Orectolobiformes > Ginglymostomatidae > Ginglymostoma > Ginglymostoma cirratum. The sequence goes on along the minus strand of JAHRHZ010000019.1, from coordinate 42,282,666 downwards.
TGTAAACTGGAGGAACAACCCCTGATATTTCACCTTGAGACCTTACAGCCCAGTGACCTCAATATTGACTTCACCAGCTTCAAAGTCCCTCCACCCCCAGCCTTCTCCCATGTCCAGCCCTCCCCCTCCTCCTCGCCTCCCTGGCCTGACTTAACCTGTCCATCTTCCTACTCAGCAATCCGCTCCACCCTTCCCACTAACTAATCACAATAACCTCCTACCAGCATCTAAGTATCACCATCCCACCTACACTTCTCCCAGCCCCATCCCACCTCCCTCTATTTACTTCTGGTGTTCTCTCCCCCTCCCCAGTACTGACAAAGGGTTTTGGCCTGAAACATTGACTTTCCTGCTCCTCGGATGCTGTCTGATCTGTTGTGCTTTTTCAGCTTTACATCTATTGACTACAGCTAAAGACAAAGCCTTGTAAAGTGAAACAACAGCATGGAACTCAAAGGAAACATCCATAAATATGAGGAATGGAAAAGTGGTTAGGGAATGTCAAAACAGTTTAAATTGATGCATGATTTCAGCTGGGCCATTTTAGTAGTTGTCACTCACTGTAAGTGACAGAGAGTCTAAGTAGAAGTCAGGAAAATATTTTTGAACTCTAAACAAGTCAAATCAGTGGCATGGAATAATTTAAAACCATTTATTTCACAGTCCAGGTGCAGAGCGCTATCTTGACACATTGACAATAGAACTGCAAAATAAATAAAATATTTTTACAAAAAAACTGAATGAAAGGATTATGGATGACCTGTAGTTAGTTTTCACCTGTTATGTACTGCACTGCCTCTCACCATTTTCCAGGGACTTTGGCTTTTAACACAAAAATAACCTTCTTATTCAGTTTCAGTTCTGCCAGAGCCACTCAGCTTGACCTTCTTATATCCTTAGTCCAAACATGGCAAACTCAAGGCAGGAGGTGAGCGTAAATGTCTATAGGACCAACACAACATTTGATGAGGTATGATATCAGTGAGCCCAAAACAGATAATGGGCGTCTTGTGGAAAACCTGTCACTGGTTGGAATCAAACTGAGAACAAAGGGAGATGATTATAAATGTTGTAGGGCAAATCACCTCAGTCCCACTCATTGCAAGATCTGGACAACACTCAAGTTTAGGTTGATTAAGTTGCAAGGAAGATTTGTGTCCATTAAGTGGCAGACAATGGCCATTTCCAATGAGAGAGAATTTAATCGCCAATGATTGATTGCATTAACATCACTGAGTGCCCTCTATCAACATCCTGGAGATAGCAAGAACTGCAGATGCTGAAGTCAGAGACAACACAATGTGGAGCTGGAGGAACACAACGGGTCAGGCGACATCAGAGGATCAGGAAAGTTGACGTTTCGGGTCAGGACCCTCCTCAGAAATGGGAAGGGGGAAAGGATCTGGGAAATAAATAGAGAGGAAGGGTGGGGCTGGGGAAGGTAGGTGGGATGGTGATAGGTGAATACAAGTAGGGGGTAGTGGGGATTGGTGAGTGGAATGGGTGGGGAGGATAGGTGGGGGAGAAGATGGATAAGTTGTGTCAGATCAAGAAGGAGGGGATGAGAGGGAGGGTTGGTCATGGGCTGAGGTTGGGTGTGGGGAGATTTTAAATCTGGTGAATTCCATGTTTAGGCCATTGGGCTGGAGGCTCCTGAGGTGGAATATGAGGTGTTGCTCCTCCAGTTTGTGGGTGGTGTCATTGTGGCACTGGAGAAGGCCCAGGATGGACCTGGAGGTAACCATTGACTGAACTAGACCAGCCATATAGAAATAGTGACTACAACAGCTGGTCATGGGCTGGGAATTCTGCAATAAATAACTCATCCCCTGACCACCCCAAGTCCTATCTACAAGACCACATCAACAACAACAGCAAATTACACCATGATTGCCTCTACCACCACTCCATTCACACCCCGCCCCCGCCTGACTCCAAAAACATACCAATTTACAGTACTTGGAAATCTATCATCTTTCCTTCACTGTTGCTGGGTCAAAAACCTGAACTCCCTTCCTAGTCCATTGTACCTGACCTAGCAAAAAGTGTGGCAGTTTAAGAATTCAGCTCATCGCCATCTTTTCAAGTGCAATTCAGGGTGAGCAACAATTGCTGGCTTTGTGAGTGACGCCCAAACCCCATGAAAGAATTTTCAAAATCCACCGATGTTTGACAGAGTGTTTGGCATTTATTTTACTGAATTCCATTTGAAGACTAATTCTGGGAGGTTGTGCATTCATTGAAAGGATTGCTTTCAGAAATTATTGGATCAGCTGTAGTCTTTTTAGTCTAAGTTCTAATTCCCAGAAACAATGACAGTCGTGCCACATCAAGGAAGGTCGAAGAATGATACACAGATTACTAGATGAAGTTGATGGAGGCTCTACATTATAGAGGTCTACAGAAACTGGATTTCTTATCTCATTTTTTCAGAGCAAGAAATGTTCAGACGCCTCTATGAGGTAGCATTTAAGCTCCATCACCGAAGCATCCTGGAATTGTAGACCAGTGCCATGAGATCCATTGCATTGCCTTTGGCCAAGAACGTCAATCTGATGCTCATTATCAATCAGGTTTCTTGCAATATCACTCTCCAATTGGTATTGTTTACACTGAACATCAAGAATTGAACATCTCTCCTGCACAATACAAAAGCATTTTTCTTCGATGCTGGTTTAATTATTTCAGTGTTCCTCGGAACAGCATCTGTGATGACTACAGACAAGGTGGTGGACAGATGCTGGAGCTGCATTAAGGGCTCCTGTGGTGAAAGACATTGAGAATTTCTGGCTGTAGAGAGCTCAACAGCAGTCCAGCAGTAACAGTTGGAGCAAACAGGGCCAGATGGTTATTTGGCATCAAGTGGGGCATTGGCTGAGATTCCCAATGGTGAGCAAGAGTGCTGCTGTACTTTGAAAGGATGGAATTTGCCAAACCCATGCTGGAAATGAGGGGGTGGGGGTTTGGGAGCTGTGACTCAAAGGACAGAGTGTAGGAGTTTTGCAACCCTATCAAACCCTTTTATATGATTTCCATTATGAAAGCCAGAGGACATGCTGGAACCCAAAGCGAATCCAAACCATCTCCCGTAATATAAGAATTTAGATATGGGTAATGTGGTGTTAAAGAATACAGCCAAATATTTATGACAACTCACTGTTAAACACAGACACTAGATTCACAGACACAAAAGTACCTGGACTGACATTAAGTTATTCCGCTGCAAAGAGTAGTACACTTCATTCAAAAAGTCAAGCTTCAAGTGGACCAAGTTAAGATTGAGTCTGAGATTGTTATACCTTCAGGTCACATGCTATGATACAGTTGTGATATCATGAGCATGTCTCTTAAAGTTAGAGCGATATATTGACTGAGAGGCATAGGACAATAGATATTGCACCTCCTGCACTTCCATAGGAAGATGCTGAAAAGAAGGGAGGGAGCGTTAGGGGTGACTGGGGAGTATACTAGTGCGTCATGGAATGGATGCTGGGAGTGGAGGCTGGAAGAAATGAAAAAAAGCAGTGTCGGATGGTGATATCACGTTGGAGCTGACAAAATGGTGGAGAATGATCTACTTAATAAGGAGCCTGGTGGAATGAAAGATGGGATGGACAAGGGGAACCCTACCATAATTCTGGATAGAGGGGAAAGTGTGATAGCAAGCATGTGTGAAATGGATCAGATATAGGGATGGACCCTGTCAACCATGCTGGATGGGAATGCCTCAGCTGTAGGGAGAAAGGAAGTCCTATCAGGAACTTTTTGATTCCCTGTACCTGTACCGTGTCTATTGTGTGACTGTGGTCTGGATTGAACTGCTTGCATAGTGCTTCTGTTCCTTATGTGTTGGACTGGTGACAAAATGGTTAAAGGAATCCTCCAACTGGGCGTCTGAAAAACAAGATCCCATAAATTTTCAATGGAACAAGTACTTGCATTATTTATGCTTAGGCTACCTAATTTGTCATTTAAAAAAAAAGTTTATCACCCAAAATAGAGACATTGTGAATATCAATTTCTATTCCTATCATTGTATTACAACCTTTTGCTAAACGTGAACATGATGTTGTGGATTTCTTAAGATATACCCTAGATGTCACTGGTAAGACTGAGTGTGCTACACAAAGCTAAAAATTTGTGTGAAGTGACATCTGCCTTTACAATAGGATAGCGCAGGGAGTTGTGGATTGGGGAGAAAAGAGGCAGATTAGTTTTAACACTGAAAAGTGGGAAATGATACATTTTAGTAGGAAGAATGCAGATAATATAGAATAAAGATTACAAGAGGGCAGATGATCAGAGACACCTGCATGTATATGTACATAAATCATCACTGGAGCAGGACGGGTTGGGAGGGTGGTGAATAATGCATATCACATCCAAGGCTTTAGGCACAGGGTCTTAGAGTACAAAAGCAATAAATTTATGTTAAATCTCCATAGACACTGGTTTAGCCTCCAATGGAATATTGTATCCAGTTCTGGGTGGGAGGGTGTCCCATACTATAGGAAAAATGTGAAGGCATTAGACAGAGTACAGAACTGTGTCATGAGAATAGTTCCGGGCTGAGGAACTTCAGTTATGGAGAAAGTTTGGAGAAGTTGAGATATGACAAGTTGAGAGGTGATTTGATAACAATTTTTAAAATCATGAGAGATCTGTACCCAGGGAGAAACAGCTCTTGTTGTTGAAAAAAATTAAAAACCAGAGGGCACAGACTTAAAGCAAAGGAAAGAATGGCAACATGAAGATAAATCTTTTCAAGTATCAAGTGGTTAAAATCTGGAATATATTGTTTTGTGTGGTAGAGGCAGGGACAACTGATGTTTTCAAAAGAGAATTGAATCATTATCTAAAATGGAAAAACATGCAAGGCTGCAGGGAAAAGGCAGGCTAGTGGACTGGGGTGAATTGCTTTTTATGAGGGCTAGCACTGATTCAATCAACAAAGTGGTTAACTTCTGTGCTGTAATCATTCTGTGATTCTGTGGCGCACGTGTATATAAGATTGTGAATGGATGACAATCAGCTATCTCGTCTCCAGTGATTGTAAGCTTCAACTATGCCTAAGCAATCAAATTGAGCAGAACTCATGGGGAAAATAGGTATTGTTCTAGCACAATCTGCAGAATGGATGAGTCATTATAGCTGCAAAAATTCTTCTTAATTCAGTGTGGAAAAACAGAGTAAGACTTATTACTAGATGTCATATCACATGAAAATGCAGCCATTGTTCATCTGTATCCCTGGGATGTATCTCTTAACAGAGTAAATTGAATGAGATTCAGATCAATCAATAAATAGCCATTCAACTACATTTAAATCGCTGCCAGAAAAATGATTGGCTGAAGAGTTTTACATAAACTGCTATTTGAAATTCAATTGAAATTAACTTGAAAATCCTTATATTAGAACATAGTGGAAGAATTTTATTTGAAGAGTAGTTTATTTTTAGTTTCTTCTTGGTCCGTTTTACACATTAGTCAATGAAGGGAACTATTATATTTTTGTTTCATGTAATGTCTACATTTGAAGTGCACCATTACACTCAGTAAGCTTTATCTACATCAGAACCCGTGAGTTTGGGACTTCATAGTGGCCAATCTTAAATCATTCAGAGTAACAACACAAGTTAGCAAACCCATAAAAACATGCTAATGAAGAATTGGGGCTATATTTTAGAATAGTCGAACTTAAAGGAAAAGGAGTTATGTTAACTCATACAAAATCATGAAAAGATTATTGCCGAAAATGCTGTATGTAACTCCATTATAGTAAAACAAATGGAAAGCATGCTATTTACATGCAGAGAGTAGGAGCTAAGGGTAGTACTCAGACAAGCAAAGAAGGAAGTGGTATTCAAAAAGGATCCAATCTAGGAAACATTCATGATTTCCTTAAATGGTTTGGATTTGGGAGAATCAGAAGTACAAATTCAGGTAATCAAAATCTCGGTTGAGGGAATGAGTTTTGATCCAACTGAAAACAGAATTTCTTCTTTCAACTTGTCTGTACCTCTGCGTTTCCTCATTTAAGACTGTCCTTAAAACTGGCCTCTTTGACCATGCATTTGGTCACCTGTCTTAATATCACCTTATTTGAATTTGTGCCAGATTTTGCTTGTTAAAGCAGCTGTGAAGCGCTTCAGAACAGTTAACTACATTTGAAGCTCATATAAGTGTAATTTGTTGTTGCAAATTCCTGAGAACCAGAGCTTTGTAGAGATTTATCAAAGGTTTCACAACTAACAATAGAACAGAGGAAGGGGCAACTGATAAAAGATTGGAATGAAGGACTGGAGGAAATGGAAGGGGCTGAAAGGTGAGCAAATTTTTTGAAAATAGGACATTGTTATGGGTGGCGTTATAAATGATGAAAAGGATTTTAAACTCAATATATCTGACACTTGGAGTGGTAGGACAGTGAAGGTAGAAATAATGGAGATATGGTCAGTAAGTTTGCAGATGACACCAAAGTTGAAGGTTTGTCGACAATGAAGAAGGTTACATCAGAGTACAATGGGATCTTGATTAAATGGGCCAACGGGCCAAAGAGTGTCAGATACAGATTAACTTGGAAAACATGTGAGGTGCTGCATTTTGGAAAGGCAAATCAGGACAGGACTTATACACTTAATAGAAGGTCCTGGGGAGAGTTGCTGAATACTGCATGCCATTCTAGTCTCCCTGCTACAAGAAGGATGTTGTGAAACTTGAAAGGGTTCAGAAGAGATTTACAAGAATAATCCAGGGTTGGAAGGTTTGAGCCACAGGGAGAGGCTGAATTGGCTGGGGCTATTTTCCCTGGACCATCAGAGGGTGAGGGGTTACCTTATAGAGGTTTATAAAATCATGAGGGTCATGGATAGGGTAAATAAACAAGGTCTTTTTTCTGGGGTCAGGGAGTCCAAAACTAGATGGCATAGGTTTAAGGTAAGAGGGGAAAGATTTAAAAGGGACCTAAGGGGCAACTTTCTCACGTAGAGGGTGGTGCATGTATGGAATGAGCTGCCAGAGGAAGTGGTGGAGGCTGATACAATTACAACATTTAAAAGGTATTTGGATGAATATATTAATAGGAAGGATTTAGAGGGAAATGGGCCAAATGCTGGCAAATGGGACTAGATTAATTTAGGTTACCTGGTTGACATGGACGAGTTGGAACAAAGGGTCTGTTTCTGTGCTGTACAGCTCCATGAATCTATTTGATCAGAGCAAACCTTTGGAAGATCAACTTTCAGGGGGCAGGATTTTGTCTGAGGGTCCAAATGATCACATTGGACTTTCTGATGTTCAATTGTAAAACGTTTCTTTGAATATACAGTGATGTCATTTGGGCAGTTTGTCAACAGAGCTGGCCAAGGGAAGTAGAGAGTTGGGTGCTATAGGCAAACATAGAAATTGACTCAATGTTTTCATACAGACAGCACACAAATGAGGAAGTGGACTGAATCAAAGATAGATGAGTGAGGAAATAAAATGAATGTGTTGTCTTGGGGGAAGAATCTGTTGCTCAAGATGTACCAGGTGGGGTGATACAGCTGAAGGAGAAAACACACAATAGCAACCACGCAAAATAGATCACAGGGGAAGATGAATTGAGAAAACTGATTTTTCACTGTAAATTAATGTTTATATTTGATTTTGACTTTATAACGTGTCTTTTATATTGTTATGAGGTTGGTGGTGAAGATGCACACCCAGAACACATGGGTTTTAAAGGGTATCTTATCAACTGGAAAGCATCGCATGTAATTTTGCAGGCCATGGAGCAGTTCAAAGGCAGTGTACTGCCTTTCCTCCCATCAATTTCTCCTGAGTTTAAGGTAAACCTCTCAGCAAATACACAAATTGATGTGGTAAGATAATTACACCTTTATCATCACATGTGTTGAGGGCTCTAAATTGGGATGTTTTCTAGACAATAAAATTCTCTGCAAAATGTTCTTTGCGCAGGATATACATTCTGTATAAGTGATTTGCCAGAAACAGTCTGTGAACACTAAATGGAGATTTAATGCAGTACCTTTTGCAACAGTGAAACTATGTTCAACAGGTACTTTACTGAGATTATCAAGACTCAAAACTGTTACATCCATTTGTTCAAGCAGAGGTTTTCCTTCTGTCTGGATTTTATCCAAATCTGTGTCCAGAGTTTAAAAAAAACACCATACGGAACTGCCCTGTTACTAAGCATGGGTACCCATCTGTCATGACCCTCAAATAAGGCCGAATGATGGTTCTTCACTAGCTGGCTAATACACTGGGTTATATAGAAATCATGTTACATGTTATTGAGGTAAAGTGACACTAAATATAAAACCAGTAGATTATTGAAATCATTGCATTGATATTCAGTTGCTCAATGAAAGTGTTTTTCATTGTTTTCACCTGTAATGTACGTACTTCTTAGACTGAGCATCTAGAAAAGATTTCTGATCTAACCTTGGAGAAAGAGGGAACTTATATCATGCTAGATCTTTTATGCTCTTGAGGGGAATAGGCAACAAATTCAATGTTGACTTCTTAGAAAGGTCATTGCATGCAACTGACATTTTTTTAAGGAATATTGGTTTTCTTGCTATCTCAGATGATGTGAGCTAAATATTTTTCCTCCCAAGGCATGTTTTGCAGTTTATTCTCCTGTAAAGCCCTGTTAATTGCAAACAGAATACAAAGGAAGATTGGTTTACTATCAAGTCCAACTTATCTTTCTGCATATCAGTATTTTGAGTACCCGAATATTCGTGCACTTTGTATATGTATGTATATGGCTATTTTTGTTACAACTGGGATGGACAATATACTAGAATTGAAGCATTTTTGCACTCAACAAATTATTTTTCCTGGTCAGATATAATGCATATCAAGTGCAATTCAGAGCTCTGTCTAAATTATCATGAGAGTGACCCTACACCCTCAGAACTATACCAACTGGATTTTCTATTTTAAATATTGCTTATCATTTGCAGTATTTTTTCTGATATTCCGTGGATCTACCACCAAAATTACAGTGGCCATTTGAAAAAAAATTGTAGAAATTCAACCACACTTCAAAACAATCAAAACATCACAAAGAACTGTAGTTAACCTTCACATCTCTTTTCTCCCTAATTTTTATTGTTATTTAAGCAGCAAATATCGAATGTTAATTTGGATAAACCTCACCAGTTCAAATTTATCATCAGCAGCCTTAGGCTTTATTTATTATGTGAATATGAATATTATGGGCAACTCTACAGTATTATCTGAGGATCTGTCAAGTGAGATAGCCACACACTTTATCTCCAATGTTACTTTCCACCATCGATTCCAAGGGCTCACCCAAAATGCCAGCAATTGGCTGTGGCATGTGTCAGTCTGAGGCTATTCCAAATTGAACATCAGGCCCAATTAACTGTATTTGGGTGAGCTGCCAACACCCCACCACCAAATACTGCTGTTTATATCATGATGCCCATAATGACTACTGTCTGCTCAAGGTTGTTTGGGCCTGAATCATCATTGAATGTAAAAAATTTACAGCATGAGAGGAGACCATTCAGCCCATTGTGTCCATCTGACTAGCAAGGAACCAGCCAGCCTGATCTCATTTTCCAGCTCTAGGTTTCTTTCTATGGGTGTTACAGTTCTTTCAGTGCATTTCTAAGTAATTTTAAGTAATAAGAAGGCTTCTGCAACTACTAAACTTTCAGTATGGATTAGGATATTGACCCCTTCTGGTCTAACTAAACCAGCCTTATGGAGCAAACAGTATGAAATTTGCTGAGTTACTGCAATTATTTACAAGTTATATGAATATGCCCACATTATGACAGAGAACGTTTGGAGCTTGCTAGGTGTTGCTTTGTTCTAAGTCCCTTTGACATCTGCACACTGGTGGAAGTTGGTTAGCTTAGTAGTCTGGCTACCTCGTTTGCAATGCACATTGATGCCAACAGCATGGGTTCAATTCCTGCACTGGTTGAGATTATGTTGAAGGAATCTCCATCTCAACCTATCCCCTCACTTGACATGTGGTGACCCTCAGGTTAAACCACCATCTCTTTCTGATGAGAGAGCAGCAGGATATGGTGGTTTTACATTTATTGTCAGAGTGGTTAGCTCTCGCTGCACACTATCAGTATTACAGAACGTAGAACAGTATAGCACAGGAACAGGACCTTCGGCCCACCATGTTTATGCTGACCATGATGCCATTCTAAACTCATCCCACCTGCCTGCAATTGGTCTGTATCCGTCTATTTTCTGCCTGTTTGTGTATCTGTCTAAATGCCTCTTAAACTTTGCTATGTGCTTCTACCACCTCCCCTGGCAGTGTGTCACAGGCACCGACCATGGTCTGTGTAAAAAGCACTTGCCTCGCTTACCTCCTTTAACTTTCCCCCTCTCATCTTAACCTATGTCCTCTATCTAACATTTGGCATTTCCACTCTGGAAAAAAGACTTCCACTATCCACTCTACCCATGCCTCTCATAATTTTATTTACTTCTATCGGATCGCCCCTCAGCTTCTGATGTTCGAGCGAAACAATCCAAGTTTGCCCAATCTCTCCTTGTTGTTAATGTTCTGTGATCCAGGGAACATCCTGGTAAACCTCTTTTGCACATTCTCCAAAGTCTCCACGTCCTTCCTGTAGTGTGGCAAACAGAACTATGCACAGTACTCCAAATGTAGCCCAACTTAAATTTTATACAATTGCAACATGACTTGCCAACTTTTATACTCAATGCCTTGACCGATATAAGGGCATATATGCACTTATGCCTTCTTTACCAAGTTAGCCACCTGTGTTGCCACTTTCAGGGAGATATAGACTTGCACCCCAAGATCCCCCTGGCATATCAATTCTCCTAAGGGAACTGCCATTTACTGTGTACTTTCTTCTTGCATTTGATGTCCCAAAATACATCACCTCACACTTCAGTATATTAAACTCTGTCGGCCATTTCTTCGCTAACCTTCCAACTGATCTGTATGTTTTATTCACTCATGGGACACTGGCATTACTGTCTGGTCAGCATTTCTTGCCCATCCCTAGTTGCCTTTGAGAAGGTGGTGGTGAGCTGCCTCTTGAACCGCTGGAGTTCTACATAGGTTGCCAGTGCTGATGTCCATCTAGTTTCATTTCTTTGTGACTTTGTAGCAATTGATACAACTGAATGGTTTGCTTGGCCATTTCCAAGGGCAGCTGAGAGTCAATTGCATTACTGAGAGTCTGGAGTCACAGGAGGGCCAGACCAGGTAAGGACTGTAGATTTCCTTCCCAGAGATATTAGTGAGCTAGATGGGTTTTTCTGACAATCGACAATGGTGTCGTAGTCATCATTAGATTCTTAATTCTAGATATTTTATTAATTTCAAATTCCATCATCTGCCATGGCAGGATGCGAATCCAGGTCCTAAGAACATTAGTTGAGTTGGTGGATAAATTGTCTAGCAATAATACCACAAGGACATCGCCTCCCCATGTATTCCATTGTGCATCGATTGAGTCCAATGCCTTGCTAAGTGTCACTTTTGTTGTGCTCATTTTGACAATTCAATAAATTTATGAAGCTTGTTGAAACGCATTCATACCTAGAGTGGTTTCATATTCGGTGAGAACCAGAGTCTTACAATTAATATTAAATTGGATTTCAGAGTCATACACAGGAGTGGCATTCAAAGTTAAATAATGGCTGTGAGATAATATCCTGCTGTATCCATTTACAACCTTCCTCACTATACACTATGGTGCTAGCACACTGGAGATTTTCAAACTGACATGGAGTGACAGAAGAATCACGGATATAATGGGAAGACTGTTCAAGGGCATAAAAAAATCAAGTCAAGGCAGGAAGAGATAAGTTCCATGGTGCAGGAATAGGCTGAAACAATGGGTCTGCCTGGGCAGCCCTGTTTGTAGATTTTGTGGAGAAGGTAGAAGTGTCCTTTATGGGCTTGGATGACAATGAGTTGGGAAGCGCTAGGAGGGAGATCGCTAGAAATCTGAAGTTAATGGTAGTTGTGGAAGCAATAGCTTGATGTTCAATCATGAGGGAATAAGAGGAGGTGTCTCAGAGTTGGCACTTAGTCTCTACATGGTTGGGGTTGGTGCACCAGCCTTGTCGGTAGGACTGATTACAAAGTCAGGGTTGGATCTGAAAGCACGGAATGCAGTCAGTTCAGAGGGAAAAAAGTTGGAATGGATGAGGAGAGAAGATAAATTAGGGCAACCAATGGCATGACAGCAGTTCTCAATGAACAAGTTGAGTACAAATAAGAGATCAGAGGAAGGGAGAGTTTTGGAGGTGGGTGAAGGGGAGATGACTCCTGTCCAAAGAAATGGGCCTGGAGGCAAAGCCAACAGAAGAGTTCAATGACATGTCATACTCAAAATCCACTGAGGTGGGGACACAAGGAGATAAAACTAAGTCCAGAACATTCAGCAAAAGAATGTAGAATGTCAGAAGGTATGGTAAATACCCAAGAAGGGGTGGTATCAGGAGAATGTGATTCCTGTCAGAAATTCCCTTCTAGCTGTATGTCTTGGGAGAGAGGCCAGACTGACAACTCTGCTCTTAAACTTAAATCACCCACCCACTGGTGTGCCATACCAAGGCATCCTCACAGACACACTCCAAAACGTAACTAACTGATAAGCATTGTGGAAGCTTTGCTTTTCTAATGCAATTGTCATGAGGCTCTGTCACATTCTGCAAGCTACTCTGCAGGCTGTCTTGGCCATGTAAGCTCATAAGTCAGGAACTGTTACAGTCAGTACTGCCCTTAACACTTAAAGGATGTTAGTCCAAGTTGTCGCTGACAGGATTTGTAAAATGTATAACAGCAGATGTGTCACGCAACCCTGGGTAAAATGAAGGGAACAACTTCACTATCCTTCCTGACAATTGACGGCCGCAATTTGTCCAGGCAACAATTACTCTATTGAATAGTGAGATTTTCCACAGAGCGAAGAGTCATAAATTGCACTACATGGGCAAACAAACATTCTTCATCAATATTTGATATGCACATCAGCAGAAAAGGGCACCTCTTTGTCAGTGCATTGCTCCTTGTAATCTCTTTGGCATTGCGGTTCACCTGAAATACTCATAACCCAGAGGAGGCAGAAAGGAAAGCAGATTTGAATAATTTATGTTAGTCTGAATATAATTCGGTGTAGCATTTGAAGATAGTTTTTTTTGTCCTACAGGTGACAAAATAAACCAAGTTGTTGCTGTATATTGCTGTCAAATGGAGTTCATGCATTACTTTCACTGAAAACGGGGCTTTGAGGATTTCAGTGACATGGTTTGCTGACTGGTTGTTCAGGTAAGTTGTGACCAGTTGGAAAAAGTACTGAATGTCACCCTGAACCGGGAGTTGCTACTGACTTCGCACTTTCCATCCCCGACATCCACTACATTCTTCATCCTCCAGATTCGGAGAGTTTCTTCTTGCTGGAATTTTGGTGGTCTGCCACTTCTTACGAATTTACTTCTGCTCTTATCTGCTATTTTCTCCTTGAGAGGATTCCTAATAGTGAACATTGCTTTTAATCACCATTCCATGCACTAAAACCAGCTGCTAACGTGCAGCCGATAATGTGTATGATGAAACTTACTGACAGCAAGCTGCCTGCCTCAGCCTCAATTCTAAAGAGCACTCTAAACTGGAAAAGCTGGCATCGTGTAAGCAAGAAGCAGGACCAAAAAGTAATAATACAAAAGTATAATTTCTAAATCTTTAGGTACAGGCTTACATGCAACAGCTGATTTGCAGTTGGTTCTATGTGTTCTGCATCCTTCGGCCTAAATTCTTGTGGAGTCATGATGAAAATGCACCCGGGATCCTATTCTGGAATTCCTGATCCTAACCCTTGTGTTTCAGAATATCACCAACCTCCTTTAAATGTGTGGGCTGATAAGGACCACAAGCCTACAATCTGTACTCCTAACATGGCCGCCTTCATTGTGGAAGTAGGTGTGTCCCATTCCTTCACAACTTTCATAGATTCAGGTCAGTTTTTCAATCTGTCCTTGTTCATGACACCTCAGAGTTGTGCTCCATGATCTACATACTGAGGCAGGTCGCTCCAAACACCACTCTCCCCAACCCCATGACACCCCACCAGCCCCACCCCTTCCTCCCCCCCTTATGGATCTTCATGTCCTCCGTACCAAGATTTGATACGCTTCCATTCTTGTTCAACTATCATACACCGTATAGAAAAATGAACCCTACAGTAACAGTAGGATGTGTTAAAGCAACTTCATAAAAGGCAGCTGTTCATTGATAACTTTCTGTTTCTTAAAAAAAAACACTCCTGTTTACTACAGGCCAATAAAAGAGTCAATCAAGCCAGTCCTTTAAATTATCAATGCAGAAACTACAAGCACTCAAAATTTTGTTACCTTGCATACATAGACATTATGCCAGCATAGATCAGACAGCTGAACCCATCAACCAAGCAATTATTTTCCCTGGGGCCTAGGTGATTCAATATTCCTGTTGAGGTTTGAGCTCTCAGCTGAGAATGCAATATGAGACAAACTGGACTTGCAAAGGCTGAGAGCACCATGGCCGCTCTGATCAGTACAGCATGGGTAAGGGTTGGAGGCAATGATATAGATACAGAGATGCCTTACATCACATGGATAACCATCACCTACCTCAGTCCCAAACTGATGGAAGTGAGTGGGTTGTCTCTACCTTTTCGGAGACCACAAGGTGAGCACCATATGGAATGAGCCAAGAGTAGAGGTCATCAGAGCACTGAGTGGTGCAATTAGCCAGAAATCTTTCTTCAACTGCTGTTATAAAGCGTGTATTTTCTGAAATATTAATTTATAATATCAGCTGGATGTAATGGTCTTTTTTTAAAAGAGCATTTTTCAAAACAAAAGACATAGGTTACTAGCTGCTAACGTGTGCCATTTATGAATAACATAACTGGCTTTTGGGAGTCACAGAGTCTATAGAGTGCTCAGGTATAGGTCATATGATGCAGCCCTGGGGTTTAAAAATGCTGCTGAATTTTGAAAAGTGAGACAAAGATTGCCTTAGACATACATCTCCAATTTTCTTCCAAGTTAGTCTCATTAAAGCTGAACTGTTGATTTGAAAACCTTTGCGGAAGTCTTCATTGTTACAAAAAAAATGTAAGCATCACTGGTGAGGCTGGCATTTATTGCTCATCCTTAATTACCAAGAGAGCAGATAACAGTCAATCACATTGCAGTAGAGCAGTCACATGCAGGCCAGACAAGGACAGCAGTTTGTTTACCTTGAAGTACATTAGTGTAAAAGATGGCTTTATAACACAATGGCTATATAACAGCTATTAGGCCAACTTTTCAAACTGAACCATGGGTGGGATTTGAGCCCATTACCGCAAAATGTTGGCTTGAATTACTAGTCTAGTTGTACTATCATTACACCAGCACTTTCCTGAACCAAATCTACAGTGTGACCGCTCTAGTGAGAAATATCATTACCAGCAGCTATAATGAGGAAAATAATCCTAGTTTCAGCTTGAAACAAGCCTCTGAGTAATTTGTGTACAATTTAATTGAATTGTTACTTGGCTAAGTTTAAAGATTTTATACTGTGCAGTTTTACTGTCTTTTTTGCATTTTTGAAGGAATTGTACCTATTCTTTTTGCATTAATGGTAGTTGGATAAATTATTACATTGTAAACTATTAGCTACAAATTTCAGCACCTTTGTTTGAATTAGTTTTAGCAAATATAACTCTTTCCTTGTTCACCTAAGGAACTTAGTGGCCTTATTTCTTACATTAAGTTATGGGTAGTGAAGCATATATTTATTAAATTAGCAATCTCGCCTCCCTTTTAATTTCAATCTCTGTTGTCGCCAATTCAGGAGTAGGGAAATGAATCAGTTCATCCCTCCTGAATTTCTCAACACTATTCTCTGATTTCCTGTATGAGCACAACATTTAAAATTACACTTGAAGGAAGATCTCTAAGACTGTCTTTATTAATGGCCGGACAAGGAATGAGGTATGAAGTGGTGAAAGAAATCCAGACGTCGCTAATACAGATGGTGAAACCTCGTGGCGGATCTGCATCAGAGTAAATAGTAATAGATTATCTCTTCTAGGCTACACCCTCAGTGGAATTATTAGCACATGCAGGTCAGAGTGAGTTTCCTACCATACTGTTCCTCCTGGGTTGAGGGGACTCAGCTGAAACATTCCTAAACAGATGTTCCCTGACAATCAAAATAGCCTGATAAGACATTTAAGCCTTGCATCAGTCATGATCATCTCTCATTACAGCCAGAGGACCTGCGTGTTCTGCATTCTCTGTGCTTTCTCTCTTTTTGTCTTCCTCCTCCCCTTCCATGCCTTGATCCTCCAAACCTACCAATGAGCCTTGTCCTTCCAGGACCACACCATCCTCAACATCCAAACCTCTCTGCAGGGCCATACACAGAAGACCAACATAGAAAGCAAAACCCTTAGAGGACCCTATTGCAGAGGCATCACCCAACCAATACAGGCATTATAACCACATCTTCAAAACCTCAACTTCCTGATCAGTCATGTTCCTGGTAAGCAGACAGCTTTAGTTAGGCAGCTTCTGTGCCTCAGTCTAGAGATTTGATAGTGGAGTGAGTAGACATCGCTTCAAGATCTTCATGAATCCATCCACAATGTTTGGAGATTGGAGTGAAGAATTGTAGGCCGTGACAGGCTACACTATGTGTAGGCTTCACACAGCTGCTCTTCTCAGAAATTGTACCCAGTGCACGTTGCCACACATCCCCAACCCCCTCAACATCTGCCAACTCCACCCTGAATTATAACAGTCCTATTAATAAACAAAGTCTTTAACCATTTCAATGACCTTCATCGTGGATCTGGTGGGATCGTATGGCCAGCCCCTCCCATCTTGGCAAAATTGGACATGCTAGGAAAAGTTTTCAGAATACACCATTCTGGTCATGCTAATTTTTACAAATGGCCACCTTCCCCTATTCCCATCCCCTGCAGAATCTGAAAATTCAGCTCCTTGTTCATACAAATTCCTCTCCATTTATTTATGGTCAGTGTCCATGAAGAGTATGTCTTCACAAACTTAAACATTATAGTAACTCTTTAGATTTACCTTTAGTCTGTAAAAGAGTGCGGTGGTGACCTTTCACTACATCTAAAATATAATATCTGCTGACCATCATCGCATGACCACCTGGAACAATAGCAAAATGTCCTATATAATCACTTGGCTGTGCAGTACTAAAGACGTTGATGCCAGGACTATAGCAGTGACCTTTAGCTCTACTTTAAACTGTTCATGTGATTGTATCTTTTGGTTATGTGGTTAACAGGATGGTGTTAAGCTTCCCTCAGTGACATGCTGGTATGGTTTCATTATTAAGGCTTCAAAAATATTTCTTGAAACATTGAAAGGTGATAATCTTGTGCAGCTTGATCGTTACATCTGAAAGTTGTTCACCTTCTAAATATGCATTTTAATCTTGCCAATCTCATGACCTGTGTGTAATTTGATTTCACATAGCTATAAATGATGAAGAACAATTTACTCATTAATTATAGTGGTGGACAATAGTCAGCTTTTAACAAATTGAAAGATTAAATCAAAGAGTTTTTTTTAAAAACATGCCTACTGTCCTTATGCCCTCACAAACACACAAGTTTAAGAATTACCTCAAAGACCTGCAATTTAGATATAATTCGTGGAAACATCTTCTGGTCATTCATTCACCCCGGGATGGGGGATTTCTGAGTGCAATTGATGTCCAGCATGATGTTTTCTGAACTCTATTTGTGGAAGTTGCAATTTGCATACAAAATTCCACAATCTTTTGTACTTCTTTGTTGGTTTTTAGGTCAATTGTGTTAAAAGAAATGTGTAGCCCAGCCAAAACTCAAAGTCCTCATTTTTATAAGGAGTAGCTTTAGTAGCTTAACTGACTGTAAAGGGATGAAAGACATGTAAATGGTAAAGATAGATAGGTTTTTAACATCAACAATGTCCTTTCCTGATGATCTGTGATGATGACCCCTGTCCGTGAGGTGGAGACAGTGCATTGGTAGCATCTAGGAATGTGTTTCTTCACAGCTACCAGTAATGAAAAGGCCAGTTGACATAATCTAGAAACAGGAAAATTGCAGATGAATCTGATTTGTAGTTTTGGCATTTTATTGTTTTGTTTTAATTTGTAGTTTTGTATAATCCAGTAGAGATTTTCGAAATGGGCAACCTCAGGACCAAATCTGTGCTGGATTTTGGATCTTGCCAGTTTTCGGGGGCAAGATGATGTTTTGCTTCAGCCTCTTACATATTGCAGCGTGTCCGCTCCTACATACGTATGCCTCCCCAGGAGAGTTTTGTTTGGCCATACTGTTGACCTGGTCTCCTCTGCAATTTTGCTTCTTTTCTTAAGCAAAGCCACAAGAAACAGAAGGTTGACTTTAACCAGAATTCGGCCAAGTGTCAATTTCAGTGTCGTAGAGGGTTTCTCTCCGTGACTTTGCATGAGTTATGTCAGGCAATTTTATGAAGCTTACCTCATTATGTACGCACCATGCCTCTGTGATGGGGTGCTCACACTACCCTATGCTCAACAGTGTTGGAAGAATATGACAGCATTGAGATTTTCTGGGATTTCCACCATTGTACCATATTTAAACCCCAGCTGTGCAACAGGTCAATTGTTGCCAGCAATGACTACTCTTCACAGTACACACTGTGGGAGGGAAACAACAAAGAAACTATTCTAAAAGCACATACATGGCGTGGGTGTCACTTTAGCGCAAATTGAATCTCAAGTTTGTAAATGTATCACTATTTTACATCACCCTGTGTCTGATCGACTGCTATTGTATCTGCAGCTACAGGAATCAAGCCACACAGGTTACCCGTCCTTAGCGCTTTAACTCAAGAGAGCCCTGTCTAAAGGAGCATTACTTCATCCCCAACACCCAGCATAGTGTAACATCATCTCATTGTTTAGTGTGAGAGCATCATATACTTAAAAGGCTTGAAATAGTCGAAAATGTTAATTTTTATTGAACAGCTACAAAAGCAAAGAAAAAGCAAACAAAAAGAGCTACATTTGCTACCAGGAACAAGCAGCGGCTGTTTGCCTTTCAAGCAACAGCAGACAATGAATGATCATTGCACCCAGCTTGCATCCATTGGAAATGACTGTCAATTATGCCCTATTTGGCCTGTTAGACTGGCTCTGCCTGCTCAGTTAGAGTGAAGGTGATGTTTCTCCTGCTCAATGTCCTCATCTTCATCCTCAGGAGACTGTTCATGGCCTCCCAACTCTTCAGCATTGATCACATCCCCTCTTTGCTTGTTCAAGTTGTACAGAGTACAGCAAGCGAGGATGACATGGCACGTTCTGTGTGGAATATGCTGTAAGGCCCGGCCAGACTGATCCAAGCATCTTAAAATCATAGAGATGTACAGCATGGAAACAGGCCCTTTGGTCCAACTCATCCATGCCAACCAGATATCCTAAATAAACCTAGTCCCATTTGCCAGCATTTAGCCCATATCCCTCTAAACCATTTCTAATCATATACACATCCGAATGCCTTTTTAATGTTGTAATCGTACCAGCTTCCACCACTTCCTCTGGCAGCTTATTCCATACACGCACCACCTTCTGTGTAAAAAAGTTGTCCCTTAGGTCCCTTTTAAATCTTTCCCCTTTCACCTTAAACCTATGCCCTCTAGTTTTGGACTCCCCCAGCGTGGGGAAAAGACCTTGTCTATTTACTCTATTTATGCCCCTCATGATTTTATAAACCTCTATAAGGTCACCCCCTCAGCCTCTGACTCTCTAGGGAAAATAACTGCAGCCTATTCAGCCTCTCCCCATAACTTAAACCCTCCAACCCTTTAACAGGGAGACCAGTATTGAATGCACTGCTCCAAAAGCGGCCTAACCAAGGTGCTGTACTGCTGCAGCATGACCTCCCAACTCCTATGCTCAATGCACTGAACAATAAAAGCAAGCATATCAAAAGCCTTCTTCACTATGAGATAATAAGAACTGCCAATGCTGGAGTCTGAGACAACATAGTGTGGAGCTGGAGGAACACAGCTTCTGAACCAGACCCGAAATGTCAGCTTTCCTGCTCCTCTGATGCTGCCTGGCCTGCTGTGTTCCTCCAGCTCCACACTGTGTTGCCTTCTTCACTATCCTGTCTATCTGGGACTCCCTTTTCAAGGAACGATGAGCCTGCACTCCAAGATCTCTTTCTTCAGCAACAATATCCAGGACCTTACTTTTAAGTGTATATGTCCTGCCCTGATGTGCCTTTCCAAAATGTGGCACCTCCCATTTATTTAAATTAAACTCCATCTGTCACACCTCGGCCCATTGGCCCATCTGATCAAGGTCTCAATTTACTCTGAGGTAACCTTCTTCGCTGTCCACTACACCTCCAATTTTGGTGTCATCTGCAAACTTATTGATCATACCTCCTATGTTCACATCCAAATCATTTATATAAATGATGAAAAGCAGTGGACCCAGCACCAATCCTTGTGGCATACCACTGGTCACAGGCCTCCAGTCTGTGAAGCAAACGTCCACTGCCACCCTCTGTCCTCTACCTTTGAGCCAGCTCCGTATCTAAATGGCCAGTTCTCCCCGTATTCCGTGTGCTCTAACCTTGCTAACCAGTCTGCCATGAGGAACTTTGTCGAACATCTTACTGAAATCCATAAATATCTCATCCACCACACTGCCTTCATCAACCCACTTCATTATTTCTTCAAAAAACTCAATCAAGTTAGTGAGACATGATTTCTCATGTTGATAAAGTCGTCTTGACTATCCCTAATCAGTTTTTGCCTTTCCAAACACATGGAAATCCTACCCCTCAGAAATCAGAACCTCACCTTCAGCAGGACTATCACCTGTTCCACAATGGTTCTTGCAGAGGAACAGGTTGCACTGTATTTAAGCTCGGCTTCAATCAGAGGACTGTGCACTGGAGTCATCAACCATGTTTGCAAAGGCTAGCTTTTGTCTCCTTGTAAGGTATCCAGCCCTTGAAATGAAGCAGGAACCCAAGAATTCTTCAGGAATTGGCATAATGGAAATGCCCAGGGTACCTGGTGCTTCCTTCTAAGATGTGACACTGATGATCACAGATGGCTTTACAAGGAGTTCACAGAGTCAGCTGCGTTGTGATATGGCCCTCTCAATGTAATGTGCATATAGTCTATAGCACCCTTTAGCTGGAGGAAGCCAATCATACAGGCAAACCCTATCATCTGGGCTGCAGCACTGACCTTGTCACAGGAAAATGTGTTGAACTGGCATGACCTGGCAAAATTATATTTATGTTATCCCTCACTGCAGTAGTATGCCAGCAGTTAACCCCTGCTGTTCCTGGCTTTGTGACAAAAGTTAAAGATTTTCAAAATTATGCAGAATTCACCAGTTTACCTGTCATTGAGACCCAGGTTTACAGGAAGCATGGAACATATTTCTCTATTTAACAAGAATTACTATTTACTACAAATAAATAGTTTCCAACTTCAAATAAACAACTAAGAACCATTGACATCTAACTGTACTTGTTAAAACTCTAACTCCCTTAATCCTCCTTGAACACAAAAAGACACAGACAGAAAATAAAACACTGGTGCTGTGTGCAGAGGGAAGGGATGTGAAGGCAGTGCAATGCTCCCTGCTCACATAGAGACACAGTGCAGTTCTGAGCAAACAGGAGAAAATCTGCCATCCACGGCTAGTCTACATATGACACCA
This sequence comes from Ginglymostoma cirratum, assembly GCA_024137785.1. Classification (NCBI taxonomy): domain Eukaryota; kingdom Metazoa; phylum Chordata; class Chondrichthyes; order Orectolobiformes; family Ginglymostomatidae; genus Ginglymostoma; species Ginglymostoma cirratum. The sequence continues at coordinate 42,260,889 of JAHRHZ010000019.1, read as the reverse complement.
GACCCACAGCAATGTGATCGATTCTTAACTGCCCTCTGGACAATTGGGGAGGATATGGTCAACGATGCCTAGATCCCACGAACAAATAAGAACAGGTGGCAAACTATAAATGGGCAAGGCAAGACAATGAAAAGACGTCCAAATAAATGCAAAGTGAGAGAGCATTAAGAGAACAAGCTTGAGCTCTGAGATGCACCCTTATCCAATACACAGTCTGGGTTTGTGTCCCTGAACACAAAGTGGCCTGGCAGACAGCACTACAATGCAAATTGTCAGTGCACTCCAAGGTGCAGCATTGAAGCTGTGAACTGTACTCCAAGTTAGTCAGAGATGGGCCATGATGTTGTGATGAGGCTGGTGTGTGTCCAATGCCAACCTCCATGAATGGTTGGGGGTGTGGTCGTGGTTACAGGTGGTTGCTGCTCACGGAGCCTGGAGATGATGGGGGCTGCTGGGCAATGTTGAACTTTGTGGTGTAAGCAGCAAGTAGTAGAAGGTTTGGCAAATAGATCATTTTGGTTGCCTCATTGGGATTTCGTATAAATAAACATTTTATGACAGTGTGTGAAACAGCGGGGCATGATTATTGGTGCACTTTCCCAGTTATATCATGACAGTTCTATTGTACTGTATTGGGATGAATATTTTCTCTCCTCTCTCTCAGTTCTAAAAAGCCCAGGTATTTTCAAAAATCCCAGTTATGAAACATATCACAGTAATTTGCTGTTTCTTCCAGCTGTATCTTTTTATGAATGACGTATAATTCAAATTATCATTGACGTTCAAATTTTCATGGTGCTTTCTTTTCACAATATTATCATCTCCTCAGTAAAACTGATCATGGAAAATGAAGTCAAGAGAAGGAATGGTCATCTACCAGTAGCATGTGCAAGATGTTAGCTAGTATTTAGAATAGACAACTTGACACAAGAGTTTAAGGTGAAGAGGGATGAAGTAATTTGAACACCTAATGCAGAATTTTAAAAAAATAGAAATGTTTGTTAGAAAGAATTAAACAAGTTATTTTGGAAGTTTTCCATACATAAATCTTCATAATAATTGTTGACTTGACAACTGCCAATCAGACTTTAGTAAAAAAAAATGAAGGAATAAGCACCTAAAGAGCAGATATTCAATGCAGGATTCCTGCAGTTTTTCTTAAGGTATGTAAATTAACTCACAGCTTTTTCAGTTTATCTACTACTGTTTACTGTGTACATTTTATATAATTATTTGTGATAGAGGATCCCTGTCTTGTTTCAGTATTCCAAACACCATGTGTATATATATTTGAGCTTGTGTTATTTTACTGCAAGAACTATGTCATGGTTGTTCTTGATAGGGATGTGGGGTGAGATAGAATCATCAAGAAAGAAGCTTACTATTGGTCTCTTGAGTTTAACCCAACACTAAACTACTGAACTATTGACACAATGCAATAAGTTAGCTCTCTTTAAGTATGCATGATCCCAGACAGACAAAATGTAGTCCATGTTGAATTGAGATGAATCTGAATACCTAAAACTGCACTGTATGCCAAAAGACCAGATATTTTCCCATCATATGATATCAAATTGTTTGGCTGCTTCTAGCCAAAGATCTCTTCTATCCAAATTAACTTTGTCACAAAATGTCAACATTAAACCAATATTATTGTCTACAAAGACAATATTATTTGTTTATTTACTATAAATTCACACGTCCATTTCCCTCAGAAACTATTTGTGCCCTTTTTTTTATATAGTGATTCTTATCCACGTTATGTTAATACCATTTTCCCCGTGGGAGTCCAAATATATACAAATCCTTAAGTTCCTCTGTATTTCACATCCTCATGTCTTTGTGCTGCTAAAATATACTTTCCCACATTTGCTAACTCATTTTATCTAGCTTCATTACTTTTTGCAGGGTTGATCATAAATCTACACAAAAATAATACAAAAATCATCTCTAAACTATTTCTAATAAATGTTTCTGGGATATTGCTCAGATGAATAACATGATGTGATTACATAATGCTACACCCTTCTTAAAGAAAAGATATAACTTTTTTTTATTCTTTATTCTTTCATGGGTCATTCAAATTCTTCAGGTTAGATAGTGTCCGACCTGCCGCCAGAACTTCACCAATGATTCTCACATGCTTTTTTAAGCTTCCCTGTAATGGTTGAGTGCTATTAACTTTCCTAGTTGAGGTACATTTCTTCTCAGCTTTGCTGCCTTCCCCAGTGACATACCGGACACTAGGAACTAAATTCAGGCGTCTTAAACCTAGAGCAGAAAATGGTACGAGAGCATCTTGAGAAGCTTTAGAAGGCGAATGCTCCTTGAAAACTTTTAGCTATTTTAATAGGACTGAGCTTTCTGCACTTAAAAGCTTACATTTTTGGCATTGGATGATGCCTCAGCTCTACAATCTGTGACTCAAACACACGTAGCTCAATGTAGCCAACATTTACAATCCCGAAAGTGACGACTCAGAAGTCACCCTATTCTTAATGAAAACTTGATCTCAAGCCATTCATTACCTGGTCATGATTTAATTAACATCTTGCATTTTATTTGTTGTTTTGATACCTGCAGGACACTGGATGAAACAAAGCTAAAAAATTAAAAACGGCAAAAGTGGGCCAACCTCTTTGTTAATAGCATACAACGTAACATGCTGGAGTTGGCGCTTGACATGGGTCTCCTTCCAATGTGTTCCCACCAAATACCAAGGACGTATCCTTCTGTTCATTTCCTCCTCAAATAATTTGTTTCCACAACCCTTCATGGTACCTAGCTTGACCTTATTACCGCTCTCTGGGTGAAGAGATTTCTCATGAATTCCCTGTTGGATTTACGAGTGACTTTTTCATACTTATAGCTGCTATTTCTGGTCCCACTTGCAAATGGAAATGTCTCTCTGTCAACGTAATCGACCTCTTTCCTAATTTTGCAGAGCTCAATCAGAGCATCTCTCCTCCTTCACTTTTCTAGGAAATGGTAAATAGTGTTTGCATTTACATTTGCAACACCTTGCTGGAACTATTTTCTTTCTCTTGTGTATTTTCTTATATCAATGCCTGCTTCCAGGCTCCTTTGTTATTAATGGCACTACTGTGTATAGACATCCATCAGTCATGATGCTGTGTCTGAGTACAGTGTTTTACCCAAACAGCAAGAACAAATTGGAAATGCAAATTGCTGTTTGCAAACTTCTTGGTTGGATAAAACTTTGGAAAACTTTCTGGATTGGGCCGGACTGTTTCTGCCCCCATCCTATCAAAACTGCTATTAGCAAAAAGACATGGACAGTGGTGCTCCCATGCTTTTGCAATCATAGGTTGCAATCATGAGTTGAAACCGCATCCTACAGATGAATTCCTACAGTATGGAAGCAGGCCACTTGGTCCAACGGGTCCACACTGACCCTCTGAAGAGCATCCCACCCAGACCCATGCCCTATCCCTGTGACCCTGGATATCCCATGGCTACCACACCTAACCTTCACATCCCTGAACACTATGGGGCAACTTAGCATGGCCTATCAACCTAACTTGCACATCTTTAGACTGTGGGAGGAAACTGGAGCACCTGGAGGAAACCCACGCAGACACAGGGAGAATGTGTAAACTCCACACAGACAGTCACCCGAAGCTGGAATCAAACCCAGGTCCCCAGCGCTGCGAGGTAGCAATGCTAACCACTGAGCGACTGTGCTGCCCACATCTTGAGTACTGCGAACAGTTTTGGTCCCTTATTTGTCGGCGATGCAATTGCATTGCAGGCAGTTCAGGGAAGGTTCACGAGATTAACCCCACAGATGAAAAGCTTGTTTTGAAGAGAGGTTAGGCCTAAACCTGCTAGAGCTTAGAAGGATGAGAGGAGATCTAGTAGAAGGTATTTGAGATGCAAGCAGGGATTGGCGTAGAGAGGAAGTTTCCTCATGTGGGGCAATCTAGAATGAGAGGCTATAGTTTTAGGTTAAGGGGCAGCAGATTTAAAAAAGAGATGAGGAGAAATTACTTCTCTCAAAGGGTCATGAATCTGAGGAATTCACTCCCCCATGTTGTGGTGGTGCCTGTACACTGAATAAATTTAAGTAGGAGATACACAGATTTTTAATCGACGATGGGTTAAAGAGCTATGTAGACTGGGCAGAAAAATGGTGATGAGTCTGAAATGAGATCGGGGGTGAACAGCCCACTTCAGCTCCTGGTTCATTATGTAAGTAAGTAACGTTTTAATGTCGAGGTCCACAAATGATGGTTCCACATGGATATGCACACACAGTCCTTTAGCAACAAAGTCGAGCATAAACATAGAGAAACTTGAACCGTGAACATGACATAAACATTCTGATGTCCCCATCTTGTGTAAGGTCAGGCTATACTCTTAAGCAACACTGTTGGCTTCCTAATACCAAAGTTAACGAAGAAATTCATCCCGAAATGCGATAATCACGAGAGTTTTGCAAAACACGGGGAAAAGAATCAGAGAAAACATTTGCTTGTTTGATGTCTGATGACAGACAACTGGCCTGTCCTGGACTTTATGCTATAAAATGAATTGTTCAATCTGTGCATGACATATTGTTTGAAATAGCTCTTAGGTATGAAAAAGACATCTTGTTCATAACAATGATCCTCAGAAATTTACTTCTGTATAGTCGCAAATGAAATTTTCTGGATGTTCACAAAGGTCTATTAGGAATTTGAGGATGTAACACTCTTGCTGTCAGAAGCTGGTTGTTTTCCAGTTGAGCCATTGATGTTCCCAACAGAATTACAGCAGTATTGCTTGCCAGCTCAGGTGAGGAGATAATGACTATTTTCTTTTCCAAGTGCGTGTCTCTCATAACTTTTTGTTAATACTTTATTTGATTTCCTTTCAGCTTTGCCTTGTTCATTATAATTAGTCTGTTTATTTTGGCCACCTTAAAGCAGTTTTAGTTTAGTACCACACGAGAGCTGTTCCTCCCATTCACCAGCATAACTATAAATAAACTCAAATTTTGAAGGATGTGGTATAAACTGTTCTTTCATCTCTTTGCAATTATTTGAACTGCCAGCATCCTGATGTAGGAAGATGATGTAGCTTGTGTCTTCTCATTAAAGTATTTGCACTTTGTCAGCTTTTCTGTATTGGCTTGTCTTGTTTTTATTTGTTGGGATGCTGGAGACACTGGCATTTATCACCCATTCCCCAATCACCTTGAGAAGGTTTTTTTTGATTTCGATTTGATTTATTATTGCCACATGTACCTGGATACAGTGGAAAGTTTTGTTTTGCATACAGTGCAGGCGGATCATACCGTACAAAGATCATAGTGTGAGAGAACGAAACATCGAACTACAGATTTGATCCAGAACTGTCCTCAGCCTGTTTAGTTTTCCACCTTCCTTTGACTCAGCCTTTACATTGTAATGAGGAAATATGTCACAAATTTTGATGTTGGAGCGTGAGCTCAGGATTAGCAGCTGGAAGTGCCTGTTGATTTATGGCATATTGCCGTGCTCTCGGTTTGTTTTCCTGCTTGGGTACAATTTATAATGTCCAATTTTATTAGGAATCAAGGACTGCAAGCCATTGTGTGCTCACTTTCGTTCACATCCCTTTGCTTTTAAAAAGCCGCTGTTAATAGTTGTAGTGTATCCATTGGAGGTTCATGAAAGATTCTGCTCACCTGGCCCACATCTCACTGTAACAATTTCTGCAACCAACTGCAAACTCAGGCAATCAGTGCCAAACATCGTCAGTTTGCACAGATGTAATCAAGCCACCTAATAAAAGGTGTCATAGACTTTGGAAGATTTCAGGTCCATACATTTTTAATGACAATCCAGTAATTTCATGAACTATTCAATGCGGAATCGAGTACACTTTTGGCATCCTCAATGTCACTCAGTTAGTATGGAAGTGTGCAATCATTTTCAAAGTGGGAACATGGCTCTCTGTATCTGCACCTATATAGAGCGAGTTTAGTTGACCTGCCAGTAAATACCCTCCAACAATGTTACATCACTGTTCCCGTGTGGGCTGTGGCTTTCGGTATTAATTCGAGACTTTGCCGTTGATGCTAGTTGGGCTTAATGTGAATGAGTTACTAAACCCAAGTCTAAAAAAACACAGATACAGGGCCATTTGGCCCATTGGGTCAGAGCCAGCTCTTTCTAACAATGGTTGATTGGTTCCGTACTTCTCTTCATGATCTGATGAAGAGTCAAAACGTTAGCTTGCTCTCTATAGATGCTGCCTGACCCACTGTGATCTCCAGCATTTTTTTGTTGTTTTCAGTACAGATTCCAGCATCTGCAGTAATTTGCTCCTTTAATTCCTCTGCTGAATATTTCTGCGATTACCTTTGGAAGATGATTATTCAGGTGGTATCTCTCATCTTATCGGACAGTGCATTCTAAATCCTGACTCCCTGCCACTTCTTTCCCCTCTTGCTGCTGTTCTTTTTCCGATCTGTGCTGTCAATCTGTGCTCTCTGGTTACCAACCCGTCCTGGTTGCCTCATTACAGGAAAGATGTGGAAGCGTTGCAAAAGGTGCAGAGGAGATTTACTAGGATTTCGCCTGGAATGGAGGGAAGGTCTTATGAAGCAAAGGTTGAGAAAGCTAGGGCTTTTCTCTTTAGAACATTGAAGGATGAGAGGTGACTTGATAGAGGTGTACAAAATGATCAGAGGTATAGTTAGAGTGGACAGCCATAGACTTTTTCCTAGGGTGGAGGTAGCTATTAGATGGGGCATAGTTTTAAAGTGAGTGGGGGTAGATATAGAGGAGCTGTCAGACGTAGGTTCTTTACACAGAGAGTGGTCGGGGCATGGAATGCATTGCCGGAGAGGGTAGTGGAGCCGGCCTCGTTAGGGGCATTTAAGCGGCTATTAGATAGGCATATGGATGATAGTATAAGGTAGGGATGGAGGTTAGATAGACCTTAGGTTTAGGGTAAAAGTTCGGCACAACATCGTGGGCCGAAGGGCCTGTACTGTACTGAACTATGTTCTATGTTCTATGAGATAACCCATGATAAGTTTTTCTCTGTTGGGTTTTCATATGCAAAATGTGTGCCTCTACTCTGCTTCCTACAAACGAATAGGTAAAAATGCCTCTAAATTCCTAATAGAAAAACAGAAATTGCTGAGTGAACTCAGCAGGATTGGCAGCTTTTATGAAGAGAAAGCAGAGTTATCATTTTGAAGCCAGTGACCTTTCTTCAGAACTGGATTCTTCAAAACAGAACCTCTAAATTCTTACGTCTATCCATTTTAACCTCCAATACCTTCAGATTACATTCAGATGAGTCCATCTTAGACTTCTGGGTGAAGTGGAAGATGTCTCAGGTAACTGCAATGGCACAGGTTCTGGGAATGGGCCAGACCTATGCCACGTGTAACAATAGAGGGAGAACCTCACACCTGATGACAAGGTTTTTACCCTCAATGAAGAGGCAGCAGTGCTCACAAAAAAACAGTTTCTGCCTCACCTGGGCAATGTGCTCCTCCCAAGTTTTCATGCACACCCCAGCCCCTCTGAACTATATTCCCAGCACCTTCAGGCAATCTGTCCTGACAATGAAGGCGATAAAGGATCGGTTGGCCCTGTTCCCAAAGAACACTGCCTTGTTCTTACCTCAATTTATCTTGGCTCCCAAGACCTGTTCAAAGTGGTCGCAGAAGCTTGTGAGTCTGCACACTGACTGTGAATCCAAGCAGAAAGCGGTGACATCATTCAGTTGTAGAGAGACTTTGACCTGCAGGCCTTCGCTGCCTGGGATAGTCACCCCTCGTAGGCTCACATCCTTTCTGACGGACTCAGCAAAAACATCAATACAACACACAAACAAGGTCGGAGGGAGAGGGTAGCCGTGCCTGACGCTGGATCTGATTGGGAAACTTACTGATTCCTAACCATTAACTGAGACTACAGCATCCACGCTGCTGTAGAGCAGTCTGAACAATTACGATTCCCTCCCCAAAGCCCATTTTGGAGAGCACGCTCCACATGTAGGCGTGCGATATCATGTCAAAGGCCTTCTCCTGGCCAGGATGATGAGGCAGGCATCTACACCCCCATCATGCATTCAGGTGATTGTATCCCTGGAGCGCAGGAGGCTCTCAGAGATCATCCTGTCCAGTACAGCACAGGTTTAGTTGAGGTGCATCACCAGTCCCACAGCAGAGCTGACCTGGTTGGTGATAACCCTAGCTGTAGAGCTGGATGAACACAGCAGGCCAAGCAGCATCATAGGAGCAGGAAAGCTGACGTTTCGGGCCTAGACCCTTCTTCATCTGCAGTTCCTTCTATCTCTGATGATAATCTTAGACAGGTTTTTGTAATCTGCATTCAGCAGAAATATTGGTTGCCAATATTTAATTTCCTCCCACTCCACTTCTGCTTGTAGATGAGGGTGATGATACCTTTCCTCATGGATTTGCACATGCGGCCTTCCAGAAGCTTATTGTCATACACCCCCAGCAGAACTGAATACAACTCGGCTGGTAAGCTGTCGCTTCCAGGGGTTTTATTCTTTTCTAAGGACTTGAGGACCTTGGTCAGCTCATCCAACTTCTCCTGCCTGTTGTCGTCCAAGACCTCAGTGAAAGAGGACAGAAATGACTGGGAGGCCATACTGCCTGTGGACTTCATGTCATACATTCTGGCATGAAAGAATTTGCAGATCCTCAGGGTATCAGATTGAGATGCAACCCCTCTTCTACCTTCAGGCTGCTGAGCACAGAGCTCACATTGTGCACTATCTGGAAGAAGAAATGTGAGCATGCCTCACCCTGCTCCATGGTGCAGATCCCGGACCGGAAAATTATCTTGGAGGTCTCTGAGGCAAAGAATGAGGCTTGCTGGCTCTTCAACTCCTGGAGATCCTCCATAACGTCGACACCATTGCCTCCCTCCCCCCGCCCCCGCCACCATTGGCTGCAGCAGGAGTAGATTCTGCATGCTTTTCTGGGGTTTGGACAGTTTTTTTCCCAACTCTCTCTTTCACCTTCCGAACACCTTTGAAGATAAATAAATAACATCTTGATTTTTCCCCTTGGCTGTTTCCTGCTAGTCTGCTGGAGACTGAAAGAGGGGGTTCACTGTTCTCCAGCCTGTGTAATCCCTTTTGAGCTCCTCAATGTGTTCTGAGGTCAACAATTTCATGTTCAGTTTCCACACGCCCCTGCTGGCCATTGGTCATCTTGTAGGTGACAGTTGGCCAGCAGGAGGCAGCGGTCAGGTAAGAACACTGGCTTGATGTTGGTGGATCTGACCGAGAATGTGCGGGACACAAACAAGGAATCTATCTTTGAGCGGGTAGACTCGCCTAGGCACGACCAGGTGTATCTGCACTGCGCTCTGTCTGCAGGGCTGCTGAAGACGTCATGCAGCTTAGCGTTTTTAACCGTTTCCATCAAGAACCTGGACGTGATGCCGGGTTCGCTGTCAGTCCCTCCAGAGCATCCATTCACATCGATGACGCGGTTGAAGTCTCCAGCTGAATGACCAGCCTCAAAGTTGCCAGCAGCAGTGGGACCTACTACAAGACAGCCAACTGCTCACTCTGTACCACCGGGCCATACACGTTAATTAGTTACAGGGGATCATATCTCTACAAAACATCTGCTATTACGAGGTGCACACCCACCACCTCTTTTATCTCAGGGACGGTGAAGTTGCCCTTAGGGCCAACAAGCTCAACCATTTCCTGTAGCTGCTGCTGGGGGGGGCGGTATCCCACAATCCCGCAGAAACAGAAGGTCCACTTTGACATTGGCCAGGTGAGCCAACATAGAGACAAATCGCATTATAGCTTTATTGTTACACACATTAAAACTGGCAATTTTAAAATCCATTTTAAGAGTTTATAGAATTACACATAGACCCAATGTCTGCTCACCTGCAGACTTGTCACTGGGGGACTCCCTGCATCCCCATGGTGTGGGCAAACTGTTAGATATGCTCTGCATTGAGGTAGCTGCCCTGTTCCTCCCTGGGGACATTGCCCCTGATCCATTTCGGTTGGAATGAGAATGAAGCCAGGTAAATCCAGTTCTGAGTCTGACAGAGGGACTGTCATTCTCTGCCCCTTATTCAGACCATCTCTGCTCCCAGGAGCTGCAGTGCGGTGGATACCCCTTGCGTCCTGACAGCTGGAGGTTGGAGTTCTCTGGACCCCTTGTGCTATCCAGCGTACCCAGGTTGGGGGGTTGGGGGTGCTCCTCTCCTTCTCCCCCATTGGTGCGGTGCCTCTTTTCCTGATGGTGGCCATCCTTCTGCGCGTCTTCAACATCAGATGAGGTGCTGGGGTGTCCGTCATGAAGCTGCTGTGGGACCATGGGTGCCCGAGGTGTTTTCTTTTCCCGGTTGCTTCTCACTGGTATCCATTCTCCCACCTCCTTTGTTTCCTTCTCCTTCATTGACCCTGTCTGTTCAGGTGGGGCTTGGATCGGTTGCTGTGTCTCTACGATAGCTACCTTTTCCTCCTCCCTGGCCTGGCCCTCCTTCTGAGTGCCCCTTGTTTCTGTTTTCTTGCTGGAGGGTGACACCTTACTATCGTTTGGGGGTTCCACGGCTCGCAATGCCACTTCCAGCCATCTGCACATATGTGTCACCTTGGTGCGTCACTTTCCGGTCTAGATCTGAATGAGGTCCAAGATATTAGTGCTGCCTCCTTCTAGCTGTATGAAGCTTCCCAGGAAGGTCAGGACATTTGCTGCCAGGATGTGGGAGTTATCCACGTGGGTTGTAAAAAACCCGGTTCCTCTGTGCAGAGAGAATGAACAATGGTGCCACAGACAGGACGCAGAGGGGACCCTCACATCCTTTCTCTTCAATTGCCTTCAGGAGACACTCACATTGCTTCACGCTGCTAAAGGTCACATCAAAGTAGTCCATGCTAGGGAACTCCTGCAGATAGAAAATATCTGCTGCTTGGAGCCAACAGCAATCGAGGAGGACTCTCTTCATGAGGAAGGACTGGTCGACTGGTGATCCTTCCTCTACCTTCTTCACAGTCAATCTGACTGTATTGAGAAACCCTGACCTGGGACACAGGCATGGGCCATCGCTCTGGTTGGCCACTCACTGAATTGGTGTTCAGCTGAAGCCAGCGTAAAGACCCACCAACTACAGCTCAGCTCTGCTAATGATCCTCCAAATTCTACTTCTAATTACGATCCAGCAATGATCTCAAGATCTTGTGGTGGTGAAGGCTCTCAGCTCAGGCTTGAGCTGGGATTACCACCTTCTGAATCCTGGTATCTCCTCCACCAGGTGCCGTTGCCTGAGGCATGCTGACCCTCAGGTTAAACTCACCGGGAGTATTGTCTCTCTGTGAGAGAGCATGACTATGGAGGCTGTAACCCTTCAATGTTTTAGTGAGAAAAAAAAAAATTTATTTAAATTTATGCTTGCACTGGACAGCAAAATTAAAAGCAATAGTCAAAAACAATGTGGTTCAATTATTTTCTTCATTAGTTTTCATTTTGAATAAAAGTTGTTGCTGACAAAAACTGGAACTATTGGTCCAATATCTTATTGCTGCAACGTGAGGCAAATTCAATACTAACACATACAGTTAGGTGGTGGGAATGAATTTCAGATCTATAATTCTGCCGGCAATGATGCCAGTGAAATCAGAGACCCTTCGATTAAACCATGCTGCAACTCCAGCCAATTCTGACGGGCCTGCGGGCGCTGCTTGTGCTGGGAAGGTCACTTGTTTCGGTGTTCCTTGTGTGTACAGTGAACCCCTGATCTGGTGTTGTCATCAAGTAGCACAGCCAACTGATTTGACACTCTAATCGGCAAACCTGGACCACTGGGATCCATCTAATCAGTTCTCTTGTCACTGAATAAAAAAAGTATTTAACTCCAAAGGTTCCCAACACCAGTGTTATTCAAAGAAATAGGCATCCACCTTGCAAACACGATGATTTAAAATAACGTCTGCTATCTCTCAGTCTTTGGAAGTACTCAAGTATTTTTCAAGGTGTTATGATGAATTATTGCTTTTCGCAGAATCATAGAAAATCTATAGTGCAGAAAGAGGCCATTCAGCCCATCAGGTCTGCACCAACCTTCCAAAGAGCATCCCACCCAGACCCAGCTGCCTACCTTATCCCCATAACTCCACAATTACTATGAGTAATCCACCTAGCCTGCACATCCCTAGTCACTATGGGCAATTTAGTATGGCCAATTGACCTGAACTGCACATCTTTGGACTGTGGGAGGAAACTGAAGCACCTGTAGTAGCCCACACAGACACAGAGAGAATGTACAAACTCCACACAGACAGTCGCCCAAGGATGGAAACAAACCTGGGTCCCTGGCACTGTGAGGAACAGTGCTAACCGCTGAGCCACTGTGCCATCCACTGTTCTCTTTTGGTGGAGAATGTTTTTGTATCCTCATAAGAGGATGGAGATTTTGGTGATCTGTCCACATTGAGGCTATAGCAGCCATAGAGCTTGGCTGAAAATGGAGGTCTCTGGGTTAGAGGCATGAGCAAAGAGATAAAGTGGAGGCTGCAGAGAGGACAGGTTAAGTGTGATGTTCTATGCCAAGTTGTAGCTAAACTCATCCATGCCCCTTGACAAAGACAGCAGCCTGTCTGTCATCCTGCTGTGTGTCCTCCTTCATCTTCTCCTCTCTGACATCTTATTACCATGCTCATCTGAGCCTGGAACTCATCTCTGATATCAACCTCCAGTGAATTGGCACAAGAACTTTACCTCACCTGCCATCTCCCTGTGTCCAAACATGACTGTCATCCATTCCTTTGTTTCAGAGATAGTAGGAACTGCAGATGCTGGAGAATCTGAGATAACAAGGTGTAGAGCTGGATGAACACAGCAAGCCAAGCAGCATCAGAGGAGCAGGAAAGCTGACGTTTCGGGCCTAGACCCTTCTTCATTTTCTGAAGAAGGGTCTAGGCCCGAAAAGTCAGTTTTCCTGCTCCCCTGATGCTGCTTGGCCTGCTATGTTCATCTAGCTCTACACCTTGTTATCTGTCATCCATTCCTGCCTGGTCACTCACCATGCAGTAATCCTACCTCTATACCTGCCTCCAGAGCAAGAGCAGTGTCAGTATCGGAGCTTACGGCCAAGAGTCTGACTGAGTAACAAGACTTCTTCATCAGGGCTGTGTTGTTAATCCATGGTGTGTTGGGCAGATATTGTTTCTTGGGTGACAGAATGGAGGAACATAGCAAGAGGAAGGTAAGTGTGGGAGATGGAAAAGAAAACACATGGCCCATGATCGCAACATATACTGTTCGTTCATGATGTCAGATTGCATGGTACGATTTGATTGGTTTTGATTGAGTATTGTCACATGTACTGAGATAAAGCGAAAAATATTGTTTTGTGTGCTATCCAGGCAAAACATACCTTATGTTAGTACATCATGGTAACAGAACAGAATGCAAAATATAGTGTTGGCCTGACAGAGAAGGTGCAGAGAAATGTCAACTTTAATATATGAGAGGTCTATTCAAAAGTCTGACAACAGTGGGGAAGAAGCTGTTCTGCCTGATGGAAGAGGGTGGAAAAGAGTATAACCAGGGTGGGAGGAGTCTTTGATAACATTGGCTGCTTTTCCGAGGCAGTGAGAAGTATAGATGGAGTCAAGTGATGGAAGGCTAGTTTGCATGATGGACTGCATTGCGTTCACGACTCACTCTAATTTTTTGCAGTCTTGGGCAGACCAGTTGCCATACCAAGCTGTGCTGTATTTGAAAAGGATGTTTCCTATGGTGCATCTATAAAAATTGGAAAGAGTGAGCAGGGAGTTGAGATGAGGCTGAATGTAAGAACATACTATCATCCTTTAGGTCCCTGGTGATGCTGGATGGCATGGGTTCTGTCAGAGCTGGTACTGTGATCTTAAGAGCGAACTCCTCTCCAATAGTTACAGGAGTCTCAGACACCTTTGTCCCCAGCTTGTTTGCCCAAGATCCCTCCAGTTGTTCACAGCCTTGCCTTGCAAGAGAAGGGGCTAAAGGTCAATGATATATTTATTGAGCTGTGTTTGGGTGATCGGCCTGCCGTAGTGGAATAGCTACAGGCATTCAGAAGAAGCAGGTGTTGGGCATGAGTCTGTTATTATGGAAATGTAGTTGAGGACGAGCTGCATGTTGTGCATGTGTCCTGATTGTCAAGAACTGTTGTTGGAGAGTTGGGGCTTGGGACATGTCACTTGAAGATGCATTCACTGACCCTGACCATTTATATAAAGTCATTAGACTTCTTGAGACACTGCCACCAGGTCCTTGGTGTCAAATACCAGTCATTGACCTCCTTGTGCTCTCTACCCCTTTCAAGGTTTCTTCACAGAGCCATGACAACCCTCCTCTCATTTACTTCCATACTTAAGCCTCCAGCATCTCATTGAGCAGATTGTGACCCTTCTCTCTTCCTTGGATTTCCAGCTTTTGTCTTCAGAATTATAGTAACAGTATTCAGCTGCAGCTTCCTATGATTCATTGCTGCTTCTCTTTAAAAGGAATGCACTACCATTAGAAGAAGTAGACTATCTACATCATGGACTGTCTGCAAATGTTGCTTACTGACCTGAGGAGAGTTCAGGTGGCTTAGAACAACATTGCCATCAGGTAAATGAGAAGGAGGTATCAATGCCATGCTCCCAAACACCAAGCACAAGAGGTTTGCAAACCATGCCCTTTGCCTTAAATACAGTCTGGAAAAATTTTTGGTCTGGGCTGCTTTAAACACACAAAATTATCCAGTTTTAAAGTTGAGTATCTGAAAGTAAATGTTCAAGTTAAAACCAGTCAGAATTCAGAAGAACAGGTTTAGTGAGGTAATATTGAAAGCTGCTCAGATTACAGTTTAAAAGCATTTGTTTTAGGTGAGATAAAGGTGATGGAAAAATCGTAGGTGTGTAGAGAATATGAGAAAAATATGTAGACTTTTGGTTTGACAATATTAAATCTGTTATATCTACACACACCATAGGCTAAAGAACCTGAGCTAAAGGAGTCTGTGTAAATGCAAAGCCTGAGCTAAAGGAGTCCTGGAAGTACAGACCATAAGGTAAAGTAAGCCTGTATAAACATGGACCCTGAGTAAAAGAGTGTGTGAGAATAGATGCTGAGCCAAAGAGAGTGTGAATAGGCACAAACCATGAGATGAAGGAGTCCTGTGGAAACACAGACCCTGAGGTAAAGGATTCTTATGTCAATACAGAAATTGCCCGGAAAATCGCAACAGTGTGTAAAGTGGACTATGTGATAGCAAGACCTGGTGTGTTGGGGTGGATGTAAGGGCATGGGAGAAAGTGCCTTCAGCTCTAAAATTGTAGAACTCAATACTGAGTCTGAAGGCTGCATGGTCCCCAAGTGGAAAATGAGGCGCTGTTCTTCCAGCTTGGACTGAGCTTCGCTGGAACACTGCAGCAAGTCTGAGACAGAGATGTAGGCAAGGGGACATGGTTGTGTGTTAAAGTGGAAGCTCAGGATCATTTTTCCAGACAGATGCAGGTGTACTGTGGAGTGGTCACCCAATTTACATTTTGTTTCCCCAATTTAGAGGAGACCACATTGTGAGCAGCGAATGCAGTAGACTAAATTGAGTGAGGTTCAGGTAAAGCACTGTTTCACCTGGAAGGTGTGTTTGGGCCTTTGGATACTGAGGAGGGAGGAAGTAAATGTGCAAACTAAAAAATCAACCAACTCCCATTGTTACATTGACTACACATCCTCACACCCTACTTCCTATAAAGACACAATTCCATTCTCCCAGTTCCTCCATCTCCATCACATCACACCTATTCTGATGATGCCACCTGTGGCCTCTGAAATATTCACCTTCTTCCTCAACCGAGAATTCCCAGCACTGCAGTATCCGGCTCCTCAGATATGTCTGACTCATCTCCCTTACTTCAGCCCTTACCCCTTCTCATCCCTCCCACAATAGCATCCCTGTTGTCCTCACGTATCATCCACCAGCATCCACATCCAGAGGATCATTAGCCGCCCTTTCTGTCACGTCCAGTGGGATGCCACCTCCAGACACATATTCCTTCCCTATCCCTTGTCAGCCTTCCACAAGAACTGTTCCCTCTGGGACATCCTGGTCCACTCCTCCTTCACTCCCAACATGGCCCCCACAGTCCCATGACACCTTCCCTTGCAATCACAGAAGGGGTAAAACCTGCCCGTTTACTTCCTCCTTCCTCAGTATCGAAGGGCCCAAACACACCTTCCAGGTGAAGCAGCATTTTACCTGCATTTCATTCAATCTAGCCGACTGCATTCGCTGATCACAATGTGGTCTTCTCTATACCAGGGAAACAAAGCGCAGACTGGGTGATCACTTCATAGAACACCTACATTCTGTCCACAAAAAAGACACTGAGTTTCCTATTGCCTGTCACTTCAACACACCGCTTGTTCCCTGGCCAACATCTCTGACTCAGGCTTGCTGCAGTGCTCCAGTGAAGCCCAGTGCAAGGTGGAGGAGCAGCATCTCATTTTCCATTTGGGAACTCTACAGCCTATGGATTCAGTATTGAGTTCGACAATTTTAGGGCTTGAGTTAAAGGAGTCCTTCTGGAGTCAATATTGAGTTCAACAATTTTAGGGTTTGAGCACCTTCTCCCATGTCCTTATCCCAACCCCTCACACACCAGGTCTTGTTAGCACATAGTCTGCTATTGCACACTACCCAATGTTAGGCACTAATAGTTCCCATTAGCAGCCAATCATTCTTCTAGGCTGACCGTTATCCACTCCTTTGTCTGTCTGACTGTCCTCTCTCTTTAGGCTCTATCTCCACCTATCATTTACTCCTTAATCCCTCCCCCCAACTCTATTTCCTGCATTAAAAAAAAGCCTTTCCCTAGCTACCATCAGGTTTGAAGAAGGGTCACTGGACCCAAAACATTAATTCTGATTTCTCTCCACTCGTGCTGCCAGACCTGCTGAGATTTTCCAGCAATTTCTGTTTTTGTTTTGATTTTCAGCATCCGCAGTTCTTGTGGTATTTTATGTAAATACAGATCTGGAGCTACAGCAAGACGCTGTAAGCACAGATCCTGAGAAGATCCATTACGGAGCTGAGGAATGTGCAACTTAGGTCCAGACAAGGAGTGCTCAGGAAAGGAGAAGGGTATGAGGATGTTATTTGATGTGTCGAATGGCAAGAAATAAAGAGAGACAAAGGGAGAGATAAGCAGATGGAGATGTTATCCAAGGGTCATGAGTTATATCTAAAGAAAGGCTAACTTGGTCACATTATTGCCTTTAACATTGTTCATGTTGGTATTTGGTTACATTCAACCAAAGATTAATCACAGCCACAT
This sequence comes from Ginglymostoma cirratum, assembly GCA_024137785.1. NCBI lineage: Eukaryota > Metazoa > Chordata > Chondrichthyes > Orectolobiformes > Ginglymostomatidae > Ginglymostoma > Ginglymostoma cirratum. The sequence goes on along the minus strand of JAHRHZ010000019.1, from coordinate 42,243,567 downwards.
TGATGTCAAATCCAAATTGATCGTATATAGCCAACAGCTGTTCAGGCACAAGAATACAAGTTGTAAATGTATTGATATGTTGATAGTTAGCCTGTCACATAGCTGCAGGATATTTTTGAACCACACTGACACTGGATATAACTCTGACTTTTTAGGATTGCAGCAGTAACAATGTTGCTGAACAATTTGTCATTGCAATACATTGAGAGTCAATGGAGACTGTTTTTTCTTCAATATTTGTGAGGGGCCATTAAATATTTCCCTTGTTATCATTGTGTATTCTAAAACCACTTATTTGATACAATGATCATGTTAAGTTTTGTCTGGCCAATTTTCTTTTCTCCCCTCTCCTAGACAATGACAGAATGATTAAATAAAACGAGATTCACCATTTTAAGGTCATGCAAAAAACTGAATTACAGTAGGAGACTGTATAGTGAACCTTAAATTCTACATATAAAAACAGAAAACTGACCCTTCTTCAGAATTGAGTCACTGAATTCAAAACTCTATTTATCTCTTTTCTCTCCACAGATGCTGCCAGACCTGCTGAGTTTCTCAGCAATTTCTGTTTTTATCGTAAGAACACAGCTTGGTTCACCAATTTCTATTATGGAAGGGAAAACAGCTGACCTCTCTCCTACATGTAATTCTAGATCCGTGACAATGAATGACTGTCCTCTCAAATGGCCCAGTAAGCCACTCAGTTGTATCAAATGCTGAAAAGTCTCAAAAAAGGTATGAAGCCAGATGAAACCATTGTACAGTTGACTTAGGTAGCAGAAACAATATTGAAAAACTCAGCCTGTCCAAACCTGTTGACTCTGTAAAGTCCTTCTTACCAACATTGGCTAGCACCAAAATATGGAGAGCTGTCTTAGGGACTAGTCAACCAACAGCCTGACCTGGCATACTCACAGAATGATGTTTTGCACATAGTATCCCAGACAGCATCATCATCATCATCGCTGGGTCAATCCCACTAGTAGAGGTGGTGGCATTGTGGTATACGGTTGGAGGGAGCAACCCCAGATGTTCTCAACATTCACTCTGGACCCCAAGGTAAACATGGGCAAGGAAACCTCCGACTAGGTCACTTTATGCCCACGCCCCTTGGCTGATGAAGTGCTTGCAGGATGTGAGGATGGCAAGGCTGCAGAATGTACACTGGCAGGCAGGACTTGAATGTCCATCAACAAGAGTGGCTCGGTCGCACCACTACAGACCAAGCTTGTTGGGTCCTAAAGGAAATAGCTGCAAGAGTGGATCTGTGGCAAGTGGTAAGCTAACCAACAAGAGGAAAAGCGAAATTGACCTCATCTTCACTATCAGCTTATTGCAGATGCATCTGTCCATGGCAGTACCAGTAAGAGTCACCACCGCACAGTTCTTGTGGAGACAAAGCCCCATTTTCTCATTCAGGACACATACCAGAGTTTGCTGTGGCAGTATGTCTACGCTAAATAGTATGGACATTGAACAGATCCAGCTCCTCAAAACTAGGCGTTCATGAGATGTTGTGGGCCATCAGCAGCAACAACAGATTTGTATTCAATCACAATCTACAACCCCGTGGCCCTCTTTATCACCCGTTCCACCATTCCATCAAGGCAGATGATCAACCCTGGTTTAGTGTAGAGTGTAGGAGAGCATACCAGGAGCAACACCAGACACATCTAAAAATAAGGTGTCAATCTGGTGAACCTTCAAATCAGCACTACTTGTGCATCAAACAGCAAGTGATAAATAGAACTAAGCAACTCCATTACCAATAGATCTGATCAAAGCTCTGATGTCCTGCCACATCTAATCATGAATAGTGATTGACAGTTAAAAAATTCCCTGGAGAAGAAGATTTCACCAATGTCCCCACCTTCAATGATGGGAGAATCCAGTATGTCAGTGCAAATGGTGAGGATGAAGCATTTGCAACAATGTTCAGCCAGAAGTGCCAAGTTGATGATCTAGCTTGGTCTCTTCCAGAAATCTCCAGCTCCACAAATGCCAGTTTTTAGCCAATCCGATTTATTCCATGTGATATCAAGAAATTATCGGAAGCTCTGAAAAGGCTACAGACCCTAACAACATTTTGGCAACAGTATTGAAACTATGTGCTTCCAAACTTGCCCCACCCCAAGCTAATCTGTCCAGTACAACTAGAATATTGGCATCTAATTCACAATGTGGAAAATTGCCCAGATATGTCATATGCACAAAAAAAGGGACAAATCGAATTTCACAAATTATCACCCCATCAGTCTATTCTAGATCATCAGTAAATGATGAAAGCTGTTATCAACGGTGCTGTTAAGCAACACTGGCTTGACAATAACTTGCTTACTGCTGTTGGTTTTGATTTACACCAAGACCACTTAGGGCCTGACCTCATTGCAGCTTTGGTTCAAACATGAACAACAGAGCAGTAATCCAGGGGTGAGATGAGAGTGATTGCCGCTTGATAGCATGGACTCATTTGACAAAATGTGGTATCAAATGGCCTTAACCAAATTATCGATTCTAATTGCCTTTCAAATCTGCAGTTAAACTGATTTGCCTGTAGCTGCGCGGCCTTCCATTACATCTGTTTGGAACAAGGGCATCTGAAAATCTTTAGTTCCTGACATTACTTCCAGATCTAATGAGTATTTGAAATATGTGGCTTGTATGACTGCGATTTCCACCTTTACTTACCTCAGCCACATCAATGGCATTTGATTCAGTGCTTTTGACTTATCAACTTTGAAGGTAGTCAGATTTTCTAATACTTGGTCTTTATTGACTTTTAGCATATCAATTACCTCCTTTTTCACATAGACAGAATTTTATCCCCAGGAACTGGAAATAGAAGTCAGACCATGAACCTGTCCTTGGGGAGACTGTCACTGAACTGGGATGTTCTGAAGGGTGCCTCTTTAATTGGCAAGGATATTGGTTCTCTGATACCAATCTCAATACCGATTAGTTCTTTGATACCAAATTCCCTGAGCCAGCACCAGAGGCAGTCTCATTACCATATCAGTTTCAATGACAATCTATCGGCCATACAGTGGTCATTTACCAACCACGTAGTAACATTGTGCCAACCTCGATGGCAGTCTATCAACCTTAGTGTGATTGTCTACTCAGCTCAGTGGAATAGCCTACAAACCAGACAAAGGTCATTGAGCAGTCTCACAGTGACAGTTTACCAGCCGCACGGTAATAAAGTATCAGCCTCACTGATGATCCGACAACTACAATGATAGCTGGCTAACCTCAGAATGGCAGTTTACCAGCCTCAGAGTGACAGTTTCCCAGCTTGTTAACAGTTTACTAACAGAAGCATTGTCAAGCCAGTAGGAACATTGAGCATAAAATTTGAGTGTACTTGTTGAAAATAGCTGCATGTCTTGCAGAAGTGTTGATCAGCACCAGCAGCAAGATGCATGATTAAACAAAAGAAGTAATCAATGTCAAATCCTGCTTATACAATCAAAGGTACTTACGCTATGACAATGAAATCTACGGAGATTTTATAACAAGCGGGAGGGTCCAGGATCCTCCGAAGCAAAGCAATTGAAAACTACTTCTATATTAGACTTATCAGGATGAATGATCCAGATTTACTCAGCCTAAGGATTACAATGAACATTGATTAATAAAAGCACTAAATGATAGAGTTCATTGTGGTTTTCAAAAGGGCAAAACATGACAAGTTACTAAGATTTTGAATTTAAGCCAGACTGACAATAATGTGATGAAACAGAGACTGCCTGCAGTATGTCATTCACTGTTAAGCATGATGTGAAAGGGAAGCCACAGAGTTAGAAATGAGTTAGATAAATTTCAAATTTGGGAAATTACTAAAGTCTATCATTAAGAAGAGGGTAATTGAGCACCTTGAAAATTGTCAGCTGAATGGAAAGAGACAACTTAGCTTTGTGAAGGTAGGTGATGTCTGATGAAGCCAAATTTTTTGAAGAGGTGAATGAACTAGTGACCATGAGAATGTCAATGGATGATACTTATATGGGCTTCCAGAAGGTATTTGATGAAGTCCTCCATAAGAGACTGTTTGCTGAAGTAGAAGCCAATGCAGAAGAAAACAAATTATTAACATGAAGTTTGGCTAAATGGCAGGTCACAAAGGTTAGAGTTAATGATCAGGTACTGTAATTGATAGAACATAACAAATAGCATTCCAAAAGGATTTGTCTTATTTATATTTATATTTATTTATATTATTTATAATTATATAAATTATAATTACAAATTATTATAAACTATATTTATTAATGACTTAAAAAGAACAGAGAAACATGAATGCAAATTTGTCAACAACTCAAAGATAGGTGTTGAAAGTAATACAGGTGGAGGCATAACATTAGAAATGACATAGTAATTAGAAAAACTGGAGTAACTGGAATTTCAATGTGAGCAAATGTGCGGATGTAAAAAAGTTAAAATTGGGAACTTTCCAAATGGTGACTTAGGTGGAGACTTCATGTACAGCTAAAGGTCAAGAACTTATACACAAAATAATCTCGAAGGTTAAAGAAATGCTGGTCTTTCTGTCCAGAGGATTCAAAGCCCGTCTGTTGATTATGACCTTGATGTGGTGGACGGGCTTGATTACTTCAATTATTGCTTGAATGGCACCATCAGGATTTCTTTTCTCCTGATAGGGCCCCACCTTGTTGACAAAGTCAGGGGCAATGGGAGATGGAGGTTCTAGACAAAATGTGGCTCAAAATGTGGTTCTGGAGATTCTGGAAAAGTCCTAGAAGATTGGAAAACTGCCAATGTAACGCCCTTACTCAAAAAGAGAGGGCGACAAGAAACTGGTAATTATGGACCGCTTAGCTAAGTAACTGTGATTGGGTAATGTCAGAATCTATTAGAAAGGATGTAATAGTTGATCATTTAGATGTAAATAATATAACCAAGTTCAGTCAGAATGATGAAGGAAAATGATGCCAGAAAAAATATATTAGAATTCTTTGAGGAGGTAATAAGCAAGATGAATATAGGAACACCAATGCAATATATTTTGCTCACAGATACAGAGGGATTTTCTTGTAAGGAGAGTTTGAGCAGGTTGGGCCTGCACATATTTATGTTGAAAAGAATGAGAAGAAACCTTATTGAAATGTATTTTCAGAATAGATGCTTTGAGATTGTTTCCCCATATGGGAGAGTCTAAGACAGACCGCAAAATCTCAGAGAAAGGGATTAGGTGCTTAAAACATAATTGAGGGGAGATTCATTCTCACAGGAGTAGTGAATCTGTGGAATTCTTTACTGCAGAGAGGATTGAGGCTGGGTCATTAAGGATATTCAAGGTTGAGATAGACAGATTATTATTCAGTAAGGGAATCAAGGGTTAATGAGTTACAGCAGGAAAGTGGATTTAAGAATTATCTGACAAGCCATGATTGCATTGAATAGCAGAGCAGACTCAATAGACCAAATAGTTTACTTCTATTCCTTAGTCTTACAGTCTTATAGCCTTGATACATGCAGCCAGTAAACAGGATGGGGACTCCTAGTTGCATGAAAAAATCATGAAAACGTTTCAGGCAGTACGCAGTTATCCTGCCAATTTTTCAATCACCCCATCCAGGTTTATTGTGACTCCTATGACTGTTTTGAGGATTATCCAATTTAGCTGAGTCTGCCTTTTAAAACTGAAATCCTCAGTCTTAATTTCACTCTTTGATTTCAATTCATCCTGAGATATGTCTGTCACCCTTTTCAAAGCAGAAAATCACTTTGAAAGTTAGACATGCTTGAAGATTCATTGTATTGACTGCCAGCATGTGAAACAAACAAAATCTCTTTTTGTCTGGAAAAGGTAAGAGTTAGTTGGAAGGGTGCAGCATGTTTACCATGATGATCTCATACTCATTGAGATGATAATATATTTCATTGAGGCTTACTTCATCATTTTGCATTTATGAACTCATACGTGTTCCTTTTAAGTGACTGGAAGGACTGTGACAGGGTCTTAACTATCCAGAACACAGCTCAATGGAACATTGATCACAAACCATATAGCTTTATTTATAAAAAACATTTACTCTAAAAAAGATGATGTAGCCATAGAAAATTATTGTGATAGTTTACTGAATACATTGAAATGGATGAAAGAAACATAATGATATGTTATTTAATGTTTAAATAGGACTAACTTATGTTCTCAAAAAGAATCTACACTTATTTTGCACAATGGGGGCAGGACTTATACACTTAATGGTAAGGTCCTGGGCATTGTTGCTGAACAAAGAGACCTTGGAGTGCAGGTTCATAGTTTCTTGAAAGTGGAGTTGCAGGTAGATAGGGTAGTGAAGAAGATTTTGGTATGTTTGCCTTTATCGGTCAGTACTTTGAGTATAGGAGTTGGGAGGTCATGTTGTACCTGTTCAGGACATTGGTTCAACCACTTTTGGAATACTGTGTGCAATTCCGATCTCCCTGCTACAAGAAGAATGTTGTGAAACTAGAAAGGGCTCAGAAAAGATTTACAAGGATGTTGCCGGGGTTGGAGGGTTTGAGCCATAGAGATAGGCTGAGTAGGCTGTGACTATTTTCGCTGGAGTGTTGGAGACTGAGGGTGACCTTCTCGAGGTTTATAAAATTATGGGCGGCATGGATAGGGTAAATAGGCAGATCTTTTCCCCAGGGTGGGGGACTCCAAAACTAGAAGGCATAGGTTTATGGTGAGAGGGGAATGATATAAAAGGGACCTGTGGGGCAATATTTTCACACAGAGGGTGGTGTGTGTATGGAATGAGCTGCCAGAGGAGGTGGTGGAGGGTGGTACAATTACAACATTTAAAAGGCATCTAGATGTGTATATGAATAGGAAGGGTTTCGAGGGATATGGGTCAAATGCTGGTAAATGGGAATAGATTTATGTAGGACATCTGGTCAGCATGGGCAAGTTGGACCAAAGGGTCTATTTCCATGTTGTATATCTCTATGACTCTTTAACAGCTATCTTTTGAACATTTTGTAAAATAGATTAATTGTTCTGCAAGAAAAGGACTCATCAATCTTCCAGAAACATAAGGCTTGATTTTCATCCTGTCTGCCTGATGGATATACGGTGAGTGAGCAATTAAAATGCTGGCTGTGTGCTTCACATTGTGCGTCCAATATGTTTATGCCTACCACCATCTTAATTGTACAGTTTATGGATTCTGGAGAGATACCTGCCAGAGGTAGGTGGGAACTTCTTTGCTGTGTAAAAGCAGAAATCCAACTTAACTATTGATCTTGCAAGATCATTCACAGTTAAGGTCACAGCGGTGAAACCTGTAGCACACGGGAACAGAACATAAAATGTCCAAAAGGGATGTATCGTATTTTGTTGTTTTCTTTCAATGTGCCAGGCAGACAGCTCCGCACAAGAAAACTGTAGAACTCCTTGCAGTCACAATCTCCCGTGGACATCCATGACCACTTCATTTAGCATTGGGCAATATTTCCTCGATCCCCAGCACTGGTCCTTATCTGTCTGGTCCGCTGGTGCTTCGCGTTGGATTCTTGCAGGTGTCAGACATGAGGGCCCGGATTTAAAATCTGTTAAAGCCATATACGGAATCATCATGCAAGCTGGCCACTTAAGCCAGTTTCCAGCACACTCCATTCATTCCTGAGCTAAAATTGGGACAACCGATATTTATAGAGCAACGCACAATCATAAATGGGTTAGATTAACGGCTTAGATGACCTTGGTAAGATTCTGGGGCTAACCATAATAGGATAATCAATGTGATCTATGTCACATAACTCACCAATTACAAAGAGCTGAATATCTGATGCTACAAAAACTACATAAATGATAACCATGTAACATGAAACTTGCAGTTTTTTGGCAAACAAAACAGAACAAAAAATGAGCACCTAGGATGAAAGATGTAACAATTAGTATTGAACTATTCAGAACTTCAGGGGAAAAGGAATCTTGCTTTATTTGGTGCTTCAGAGCATTCACTCCACGGAGGATTCACAGAACGTATCAGGGAAGTCCTCACCATTGAGACCAGCCAGTGGGCATTTCTAGATGTTGTTCCTAATCTACTGCTTAGTATCTGAGACAAACAGGGAATACCGAGAAAAATAGCCGCTGGCCCCAGCTTTTGCACAGAATGGATTCATAGAATGGTTAAAATGCCTACAGGACAAAAGAGGCCATTTGGCAATCGAGCCTGTGCTGGCTCTCTACAAGGCCAATGCGATTAATCTCTTTTCACCTTCACTCAGCTTTCAGAATATCTGGCCATGAGAATTCCGTGTGTTCATTATTGTATGCATTGCAGAACCAACCGCTAGGAGCTAATGACTGTGGTAGAGTGTTGCAACCAATCCTCCTTTCTAGATATTTTTAATTAACCTGTTCAGATATGTTACCCAAGCCTTCTGACTCAAAGGTAGGGACACAGCCATGGTGTCAAAGTGCCCCCAGTGCCCCTTTCTACTCTTTTAAAGAAATCTGAAGCATGTTAGATAGCCCCTGGTGCGCCACTAGAACAAAAACGATCTATAACAATCAACTGAAACTTAAAGAACAGAAATGAAAACTTATCAAAGTCAAACTAAAATATCATTATCCGGTGACAATACACCCCAACGCCTGAACTGTCTATCAATCTGAAAAGGCCAATTCTACCTTATATATCAGTTCTAAGGGCCTGTTTCATTAACAGCAATTGAGGATGAACCACTATAAGCCTAAAAAGAAGAGGCACTTGTCTTAGCAAGATGTAATCTATTGCCTATAGGTGCGTGTTACATTGGTTAGTTTTACATAATACCTTAAGATTAAAGGAAATGAATGACACGTCTATCTCCGTTGGGATCTTGAGATAGACTCCTCTTTCATCTACCCGAGACTGTATGAAGTAATTGGATTGGTAGGAGCTTAATGTAGTAGTCAATATTAACTCTTTCAGAACCATTATCTTATACAACACTTGTCCCTTTTAAAAGGCACAGTTAAATCTGACTCCACTTTCAGGCAGCTACTCCAGATCATAATCATTCACTGCACTAAAATACTTGTCCTTGTGTCATCTATGATTCTTTAGTAAATCACCCACAGTTTCTCCCTGCCCATAGTGCCTAAATCCAGCATGACATCAGCACCTCGAACAAATCTCCTTTATACTTTGTTTGTTCTAAGTAGAGTGACAGCAGTAATTTAAAATGGGATGTTTAGTTTGGTTATCCGTTCTATGGTGAACAATGACAATTTAGACAGGAGAATCTTCTTCAAGTATTTAAAAAAGAAAGGAGTTATCAAAGATAATAGGTACTGCAGATGCTGGAGAATCTGAGATAACAAGCATGGGGCTGGATGAACACAGCAGGTCAAGCAGCATCATAGGAGCAGGAAAACTTGACGTTTCGGGCCGAGAACCTTCATCAGAAATGGGGGAGGGGAAGAGGGTTCTGAAATAAATAGGGAGAGAGGGGGAGGCGGATAGAGGATGGATAGAGGAGAGGATAGGTGGAGAGGAGGCAGACAAGTCAAAGAGGCAGGGATGGAGCCAGTAAAGGTGAGTGTAGGTGGGGGGGTAGGGAGGAGGTAGGTCAGTCCAGGGAGGACGGACAGGTCAAGGGGGCAGGATGATGTTAGTAGATAGGAGATGGGGGTGGGGCTTGAGGTGGGAGGAGGGGATAGGTGAGAGGAAAAACAGGTTAGGGAGGTGGGGACGAGCTGAGCTGGTTTTGGGATGCGGTTGGGGGAGGGGAGATTTTGAAGCTTGTGAAATCCACATTGATACCATTGGGCTGCAGGGTTCCCAGGCTGAATATGATTTGCTGTTCCTGCAGCCTTCGGGTGGCATCACTGTGGCATTGCAAGAGGCCCAAGATGGACATGTCGTCTGAGGAATGGGAGGGGGAGTTGAAATGATTCGCGACTGGGAGGTGCAGTTGTTTGTTGCAAACTGAGCGCAGGTGTTCTGCAAAGCGGTCCCTTTGGTGGTGGTGTCGGATTGCATATGGCGGATGTGTCGGAGGATGATGCTTTGGATCCGGTTGTTGGTGGAGTGGTATGTGAGGATGAGGGGGGAATTCTGTTTTGGTAGTTATTGCGGGGTGGGTGTATGAGGGATGAGTTGCGGGAAATGCGGGGGACACGATCGAGGGCGTTCTCAACCACTGTGGAAGTTGAGGTCCTTGAAGAATGAGGACATCTGAGAAGTACGGGAGTGGAATGTCTCATCCTGGGAGCAGATGCAGTGGAGGCAAAGGAATTGGGAATAGGGGATGGCATTTTTGCAGGAAGGTGGGTGGGAGGAGGTGTATTCCAGGTAGCTGTGAGAGTCAGTGGGCTTGAAATGGACATCGGTTTCTAGGTGGTTACCCGAGATGGAGACAGAGAGGTCCAGGAAGGAGAGAGAAGTGTTGGAGATGGTCCAGGTGAACTTCAGGTTGGGGTGGAAGGTGTTGGTGAAGTGGATGAACTGTTCGATCTCCTCATGGGAGCACGAGGCGGCGCCGATGCAGTCATCAATGTAACGGAGGAAGAGGTCGTGTTTAGGGCCAGTGTAGGTACGGAAGAGGGATTGTGAAGTTCACCTGGACCATCTCCAACACTTCTCTCTCCTTCCTGGACCTCTCTGTCTCCATCTCGGGTAACCACCTAGAAACCGATGTCCATTTCAAGCCCACTGACTCCCACAGCTACCTGGAATACACCTCCTCCCACTCACCTTCCTGAAAAAATGCCATCCCCTATTCCCAATTCCTTCGCCTCCGCCGCATCTGCTCCCAGAATGAGACATTCCATTCCCATACATCTCAGATGTCCCCATTCTTCAAGGACCGCAACATACCCCCACAGTGGTTGAGAACGCCCTCGACCGTGTCCCCCGCATTTCCTGTAACACATCCTTCACACCCTGTCCCTGCAATAATAACCAAAAAAGAATCCCCCTCATCCTCACGTACCACCCCACCAACCTCCAGATCCAACGCATCATCCTCCGACACTTCCGCCATATGCAATCAGACAACACCATCAAAGACATTTTTCCCTCCCCACCCTTATCTGCTTTCTGGAGGGACCACTCCCTCCGCAACTCCCTTGTCCGCTCCACACTCCCCTCCAGCCCCACCACACCCAGCACTTTTCCCTGCAACCGCAGGAAGTGCTCCACCTGTTCCCACACCTCCTCCCTCACCCCAATCCCAGGCCCCAAGAAGACTTTCCACATCAGGCAGATGTTCACCTGCACATCTGCCAATGTGGTATACTGCATCCGCTGTACCCGTTGTGGCTTCCTCTACATCGGGGAAACCAAGCAGAGGCTTGGGGACCGCTTTGCAGAACACCTGCGCTCAGTTCGCAACAAACAACTGCTCCTCCCAGTTGCTAACCATTTCAACTCCCCCTCCTATTTCTCAGACGATATGTCCATCTTGGGCCTCCTGCAATGCCACAGTGATGCCACCCGAAGGCTGCAGGAACAGCACATCATATTCAGCCTGGGAACCCTGCAGCCCAATGGTATCAATGTGGATTTCACAAGCTTCAAAATCTCCCCTCCCCCAACCGCATCCCAAAACCAGCCCAGCTCATCTCCACCTCCCTAACCTGTTTTTCCTCTCACCTATCCCCTCCTCCCACCTCAAGCCCCCACCCCCATCCCCTACCTACTAACCTCATCCCACCCCCTTGACCTGTCCGTCCTCCCTGGACTGACCTATCTCCTCCCTACCCCCCCACCTACACTCACCTTTACTGGCTCCATCTCCGCCTCTTTGACTTGTCTGCCTCCTCTCCACCTATCCTCTCCTCTATCCATCCTCTATCCGCCTCCCCCTCTCTCCCTATTTATTTCAGAACCCTCTTCCCCTCCCCCATTTCTGATGAAGGTTCTCGGCCCGAAACGTCAAGCTTTCCTGCTCCTATGATGCTGCTTGGCCTGCTGTGTTCATCCAGCCCCACGCCTTGTTATCAAGGAGTTATCAAAGTTCATGTTGGTACAAAATTAATCTGGGGAATTAGTAAAGGAGGATAAAGAGACGGCAGACAAATTGAACAGATATTTTGTGTTGGCCTTCACTAGGGAGAATACAATTAGCTTCCTAAAAAGTTGTAAATCAGGAATTGAAGGGAAAGGAGGAGCTCAAGAAAATGACAATTACTAGGGAAGTAATCCTGAGTAAATTGTTGAAACTGTGACTTTACAAATCCCCAGGTCCTGATTGATCACATCGTATGGCCTTTAAAGAATAAGCTAGTTAGGTAGTTGATGCATTGATTTTAATTTTCCAAACTCATTGGATTAAGGAAGTTTTCTTTAGATTAGATGATAGTCAATGTAACTTCTTAATTTAAAAAGGGAGGAAGGCAGAAAGCAGGAAGCTACAGACCATTTAGCTTAACATCTGCCATAAGGAAAATGTAGTAGAGGTAGATTGCCACAGACCGTACAAATAAATTGATCATTTTCAGGCTGGCAGTGCTATGCCAAAGGGGTTGGTGCTGGGGCCTAAACTCTTTATAAAATACATAAATGATTTGGGGATGAACAGACCAAGGGTATGGTAGCTAAATTTACTGATGACACAAAGACAAGTGGGATAATGAAAAGGCAAAGGGACAGATGGGACTTACAAAGGGATATAGATAAGTAAAGTGACTGGGTGAAGATCTGACAAATGTAAGAAAGTGTGAAATTGTCCTCTTTGGCAGAAAAAAGTAAAAAGGAGCATATTATCTAAATGGTGAGAGATTACGGAGCTCTGAGATGCAGTGAGATCTAGATGTCCAAGTGTATGATTTGCAGGAGGTTAGTACACAGGAGCAGCATGTAAATAGGAAATCTAAGAGAATGTTATGGTTTATTGTAAGGGAAATTGAATGTAAGTGCAGGGAGGTTATGCTTCAGTTAGACAGGGCATTGGTGAGTCCACATCTACAGTACCACATAGAAGTATGTTAATGAGTTGGAAGTAGATTAAAGAAGGTTTATGAGCTTAATAGCTGGAATGAGCAGATTTCCTTATGAAGAAAAGCCAGACAGGCCAGGCTTGTATACTTTGGCATTTAGAAAAGTCAGGGGGAACTTAATTGAAGCATGTTAAATCCAGAGAGGACTTGACAAAGTGGCTGTGGAAAGGATGTCTACACTTGTGAGAGAATCTAGAACTAGGGCAACGGTTTAAAAATAAGGAGGCACTCATTTAAGACAGAGTTGAAGAACCAATTTTTCTTTCAAGGGTTGTGAGTCCTTGGAATTCCCTTTCTCAAAAGGCAGTGGATGCAGAATCTCCAAATATTTTTATGGCAGAGATAAAAATATTGTGAATTGCCAAGGTGATGAAAGGTTATCAGGGAATGCAGTAATATCGAGTTGAGGTTAAAGTTAGATCAGCCTCAAATTTATTGAATGGCAGAGTAGGCTCAAAGGGCAGAATGGCCTCGTTTTGTTCCTGGTTCCAATGTACACATAATCTCCTTGGGTCAGTGTGGTTCATCAAGTTGTTAAGAGACCAAATTGCCTGAGATAGAGATAGGGAAGGGTGAGGGCATGATGAGGTGTGAAAACAAGAATGAGGATTTTAAAATTGAAATCTTGCTGGAGCACAGGTTAAAGTGATTTAATAAGTATAGGGGTGATGAGTGAATGCAAATTAGGATGCAGGCAGTGGAAATTTCAAGTGAATAGAAGATGCAAAATATAAGTGCAAATCAGAGGCTAAGAATCCTCCTCATTTATCTCGTGTGATGATGCTGTCACTTTAAAAAGGTTATTTTGGCCTTGGCTTTTTTTGAAGAGAGGTTGTAAAGGCAGAGGTTATGAAGAGTCTCGGGAGTAACAGTTTAACAATAGAAGTGGAGTGGCCAGTTCTCCCAGTATAGGTTTTTTTTTCATTTATGTAGCAGTCACAAGATGTTGTGAATACCAGAAGTGTTGCAAGCTTCAGTAAAAGATTCCTCTGACTTTCTCTGAAATCTCTCTCTGGATGTTGTTTCCTCCTGCCTGTAAGAATCCTTGTGTGAATTTACCTTTTTGCAAAGGGGTCTGTTTATGGGATGTTACCACGTTGGAACAATTAATTGGTTAAGTTGCTGTATCAGGTCGGTTAGGTTTTCCAGTAGTTAGGTTACTCTAAATTCCATGTTCTTTTATTTGTGTTTCAACTGTAGTGTTTAAATAAATTTTGTTTTGCTTAAAGCCACATGGTTTGATCAGTTCCATCACACCTGGAACACCCACTGCACATCCGTCTTTAAAATAAGACCAAGTTAGGGTCTAGGTTACCTTCTTAAAATATTTTGAGGGGGTCTAGCCTTCCTGACTCACCAAAGCTTGTCCACCATCTATGAGGCACAAATCAGGAGTGTGATAAAACACCGTCCGTTTGCTTGAATGAGTGCAGCTCCAACAACATTCAATAACCTTCTCACCATCCAGGACAAAGCAGCCCACTTGATTTTACATTACATCCACAAACATTCACTCTCTCCACAACTGACACTTGGTAGCAGCAGTGTGTACCGTCTACAAGATGCACTGCAGAAATTCACCACAGACAGAGACTTCTAGATCTATGACCACTTCCATCTAGAAGGACAAAGGCAGCAGATACATGGGAAGGTCACCACCTGTAATTTGCTCTGCAAGCTACTCACCGTCCTGACTTGAAAATATACCTCCATTCCTTCAGTGACATAAGGTCAAAATCCCAGAATGCCCTTCCTGAAGACATTGTGGGTCCACACGCAATACATGGACTGCAGCTTTTCAACAATATGGTTCATCACCATCTTCTCGAGGACAGCCAGGGATGAGTAATAAATGCTGGCCCAGCCAGCAGCATTGAAATAGTCAAGTCAGGAGGTAGCAACAATATGGGTGAGAATTTCAGCAGCAGATGAGCTGATGTAAGGGTTCTTGGGCTTGATGAAGCAAGTTGACAGGGGGGAACTGATCAATTTGTGGCAATTTAGAAGAATTTATCAAGCATAAAAATGTGTCTATTGTGCCAAAACGACAAAAATGTGCAGGTTGGCGCAGACTACATTTCCAATATTAACCCTGGATGTGGAGAATGCCACTCAGCTTGAACCCTGCTTCTTCTCTTTGTCTTGTGAAGACACTTTTACATGGTTGCGGATGTATCACTGTGGCGTTCCTCTTTGTCATAAAGACTTATTAATGGCTGCTTTCTTTTATCCTGTTCTAGACATGAGTGCTACCTTGTGCAGGATCCTTTTCCACCTGATGATTGTTTGAAGCATGTTATAGTCCGTGATTGATCTAAGACAGCTTACTCTTGTCCAGTAACCAATACTCACATATGACCTTATGACTACATGCGCTTTCCTTATATATTCCTTTGATCAAATTAAGCTGTCCTCCCATGCCACCAGCCCTAGACGTCCAAGGTTAAATTTCAAGCAAAGTCCACATGTTTTCTGGACAATTAACTTAAGGTTTGAAGCTAGAAATATTTAAAAACATACTTTAACCAGTGTAGTCCAACCCAATGTTTTGTCACTGAATTTATTGCAGAGGGATAAAGGTTCAAAAGCATAAAACTATTCAAGCTGAGGTCCCTCAGTCACCTAATTTGTTACAAAATGAAATTTTAATATTATTAAACAAGGACTATAATTGAACATAACTGTTTTAAATGTTAATGGAATTAGCACAATTGATTTCCAAGTTAAATTCCCTTAGACTGAGATAGGAATGGAGGTGGGAAATGTTATGGAGGTAGGAACAAAAAGTTGCAAATATTCAGCTTCAGACAGTGACCAAGTAAGAGGTTGCATTTGGGGCTATGGAACAACATTTATGGTGGAGCTTGATGTCAATTACTTTGGTCTTCACAATATTTAGTAGGGGAATAGTAGGAGACTTCTGTTGATCAAAGATGGATACCAGACCGTGTGACAATTCAGAGTCAGTAGATGAGTTGAGTGATGGTGGTGAGCTAAACATAGGAAGACTAGCAGTGTGTTTTTGGATCAAAAATAGAATTTGCTGGAAAACCACAGTTGGTCTTGCAGCATCTGTGGAGAGAAAGCAGAGTTCCTGTTTCAGGTCCAGTGTTCCTCCCTCAGAACTCTTGAGTTTTTCCAGCAATTTCTGTTTTTAAGCTATTTGAAGTCATTTTTTCAGATGTGATGGAATTCCCACCACTGACTCGGAAAATGCCAACTCAAATCCTAATATGGGAGCCATGGATGGATCCCTTCATTATATTTCTTCTGGATGTTCCTAAGACTTCCTATTACTTAAAAATATCTAATATGTATCCAGGGATAAACAAGATAATTACATTGGAAGCAACATTCATAATCATGGCCCATTATTTGTTAATCAATCTTCAAAATCTATCACTGCTCATATTGTCCTAGGGAAGAGTGTGAAGGCATGAAAACAACAAGGACCATGTACAGCAGGCCAAGCAGCATCAGAGGAGCAGGAAGGCTGACGTTTCAGGCCTAGACCCTTCTTCAGAAAAAGTTTTTTTCTGTGTTTATCCAGCTCTACACCTTGTTATCTCAGATTCTCCAGCAT
>JAHRHZ010000019.1:42130247-42226635 GCA_024137785.1 Ginglymostoma cirratum | reverse complement strand
GAAACGTCAGCCTTCCTGCTCCTCTGATGCTGCTTGGCCTGCTGTGTTCATCCAGCTCTACACCTTGTTATCTCAGATTCTCCAGCATCTGCAGTTCCTACTCTCTCAAGGACCGTGTACAAGTGCTTGTGGTAAAAATTGTTTGCTTTGTACATGTTTGTGTATTCACTTGTGATGAACTGTAACATTGACACACAGGACAGTTGACTCAATGTGCTGCTCCATATTGTGGTAGTGAATCCTGTAAAGATATCATTGGCTATGGCTGTAGAGGATAGTCTTTGTATCCTTACTGTTGTGGACTGGGGAGAAACCTGATAATTTTTCACTTTTCCCCATCTCTTAATTGACCACAGCAAAATGTATTTTAGAGAAGTAGTGCTTTAATACCTTGAGTGCTGTGTTGTTTAAGATTAGACACAAAACAAGCTTTCTGATAGATTACAACTAAAATAGAGATAAACATTTATTTAACCCAACACCAGAAAATCAATTGCAGCAATCGCTTGTCATCCACACAGATACAGAAGAAAAGATGATTTGCAATGATGTAGTAAGCACTTAAACCATTAAAAGATGCAAAAGGTCACAATACTATTATATAATGATAGAATTTTGCATTAAGTTTGAAAGTGAAGTAGTTTCATCTAAAGCTCTGGTGTTAAATTTGTGCGAAGGTAATTATGAAGGTATGAGCGGCAAATTGGCTGAGTTGGATTACAACAAGACATTAAAAGGGATGATAGTTCATAGACAATGGGTAGTCTTTAAATAATTAATACATAGTTTATGTCAACTACATGTCCCTTCAAGGTAGAAAAACCCAAACAAAAGTTAGTTAGCCATGGCTATCAAAAGAAGTTAAGGATTGTATAAGATATTAGGAAAAGCCTTAAAAAAGTTCCAAAAAGAGAATAAACATAAGGATTGGGAACATTTTTGAATAAAGCTAAGGAAGAACCTAGAAACAGAACTTATGAAGAAAGGAAGAATATAGTTTGAATGGAAACTAGCCAATGGCATATTAACAGACTGTAAAAGCTTCGACAGGTACATAAAAAGAAAACATTTGGCTAAGGCAGTGGTGGGTTCATTGAAAGCAGAGTCAGGAGGATGTACAATGGGTAATACTTAACATAGATAACAAATGTTTACATTGTATCTATCTTCAATGAAGAAGATGCAATACATCTTCTAGCATTAGGGATGCAAGGAATTAGGGAGAATGAGATATTAAAGGAAATTAGTAAGAAGGTTGTGTTGGAGAAATTAATGGAACTGAAAATCGATACGTCCCAGGGTCTTGGTATTCTAATCTTAGAGTGTTGGGAAAGGTAGCTATGAAGATAATGGATGCATTGTTGATCATTCACCAAAATTCCATTGATTCTGCAATGTTTCCTGCACGTTGGAAGATAGCAAGTGTCACTTCACTATTTAAGAAGGGATGAAGAGAGAAAACAATGGACAATGTATTGGTTAACCTTTTAACAGTAGGAAGGAAAATGATAGAATCTGTTTGAAGAGATGTAATAAAAGAGTGTTTGGACAATAATCATCTGATTAGTCATAGCCAGCATGAATCTGTGAAAGGGAAATGGTGTTTGGTGAATTTTTGTCATTTTTTGAGAATGTTCTAACAGAATTGATAAAGGAGAATTGGTTAATATTGTATACTTGTAAATTCATAAAGGTTTTGATATCTCCCATGAGAGGTTGGTTAGAAAAACTATATCACATAGGATAAGAGGTAATGTACTGAAATGGATTAAGAACTGGCTATCAGGCAGAAAACAGCATAGGAACAAATAAATCACTCTCACATTAACAGGCTGTGACTGGTACGATAGCACAAAGATCAGTAGTTGGACACCAGCTGTTCGCAGATTCACGAACAAGTTACAGCACAGTAGAAGGCTTGTCAACCTATCATGCCAAGGCTGGTTAAATGAGCATCTTTACCTAGTGATAATCTCCTACTTTATCCCTCCATAATCTTGTACATTTTTTTTTATCATCCTCTTGGATGCCTGAATTGAATGTCCCTCCACCAAATTTCCAGGCAGTGCATTCCATACCCTAACTACTCACTCTGCGAAAAAGGTTTTCCTTATTTCACTTATTTTACAGTTCACTTTAAATCATTCTCCTTCAAAGATGTGCAGGTTAGATGGATCGGCCATAGTGTCCAAGGATGTGCAGACTACGTGGATTAGCATGGAAAATGCAGAGTTACAGGGTAGGGAAGCGGGGCGAGTCCAGGAGGGATATTCTTCAGAGGGTCAGTAAGGATTTGATGGGCCTAATGGCCTGCTTCCACACTGTGGGGATTCTATGATTCTATGAAATAACTCAGGCATAGAGGAATGCCACAAACTGAAATCTAATGAAGATTCGAGATAACAAGGCGTGGGGCTGGATGAACACAGCAGGCCAAGCAGCATCACAGGAGCAGGAAAACTTGACGTTTCGGGCCTAGACCCTTCATCAGGAAAAATTTGGCCCCAACCGTGACAATAAATTTGGCCCCAGCCATGACAAAAACTTTGGCCCCTACCGTGACAATACAGATCATCCCCAATGGACTACAATCCACATTCAAGCCTTCCCAATTTGGCCCCAACTGTGACAATAACATCACCTTTCTTAGTACCTGCCTACGGAACCAGATCATCCCCAATGGACTACAATCCACATTCAAGCCTTCCCAATTTGGCCCCAATCGTAACAATAAAGATTTTTTCTGATGAAGGGTCTAGGCCTGAAACGTCAAGTTTTCCTGCTCCTGTGATGCTGCTTGGCCTGCTGTGTTCATCCAGCCCCACACCTTGTTATCTCAGATTCTCCAACATCTGCAGTACCTTTTATCTCTAATGAAGATTCCTTGTTCTGAATCCGTGATTCTGGTTCCTGATCACTTCGGCCTTAATAAAGTGGAAATGCTTGTGATTTTTGAATGATAGTAGCCTGATCAATGGCCATAATGTCCACATGAATGCCATTAAACACATCTGGGCTTTGGGGAATCCTGTCAGGTAGGTGACTTGTACTTGTATCTTATCGTTGTTGTTTTATCCTAGGAAAGTAATGAAGATGTTCATTTGAGTGAACAAAGGATTAGTATCCTGCTTGAAGCATTTATGAAATGCTGATTTATTGATGTTACACATATTCCCTAAGGAAGGTTGGAAGAACTGAGAGGCATACGAGTTAATGATGGAACAGTTGTGACCTTGGTGGGCACTATTCCCTTGAAGTTAATGGCAGATTAGCTTGCAGCAGATGGTATAATTCTGTAACTGTGTCTCCCCTGATTGTTTCAAGTAGCTGGTCTGGATTGTTGATATTTCAGTTAACAAACAGTTACATCCTGTGCAGTCAAACCTTCCAGCATGCCTTCATTTCTTCTGATCTTCAATCTAAAATGCTCCATCATAGGATAGCACCAAATGCTTTACCCATTTCCACAGGTTTGGCTAAGCAAAGGATCTTTTTGGCTTTAAGAAAACATTTTCTGTCTAAATGGAATGATTGTAGAAGTACAAACATAATGCAAGGCTTATCTAAAATTTGGTATATTTTATGGATGTGAATTATCATTGATTTTGCTAATCAAACTCACAGGTTTTGTGAGAGTGCGCTTCATACTGGGAGTGCAAATGAAGAATCATTTGACTCCACATTTTAATTTTGTTTATCTCTCCACAGATGCTACCAGACCTGCTGTGTTTTTCTTAGACTTGAATTGTGTAAGGACTAATCAATAAATTTTACGCAATATTAAAAGTGGAAATAGTATGGTGCACACACGCAGTGAAATGTCAATCAAAAATTACTAGCAGGAACAGAAAAAAAAGAATGCAATGCTTTGATCCATTCACATCTGATTGCTGAAAAGTGATGATTTTTTTTTAAATGAAGGATTTGTCCACAAATAAATTGCATAAATCCATAGTAATGTTCATAAATTATTCCATATTTGTCAAGAATGTTTCGTAAATCTGGCACATTTACACTGTGATCATTTCATGTGCACATGCGACATAAAATATTGAATATCTATCATCTGGAAAAATCTTACTTTAACAATGTTCAACAACTGTCCAGTGAACCAATGGGATAGTAGGAACTGCAGATGCTGGAGAATCTGAGATAAAAAGGTGCAGAGCTGAATGAACGCAGCAGGCCAAGCAGCATCAGAGGAGTGGCAAAGCTGACGTTTTGGGCCTAGACCCTTCTTCAGAAATGGGGGAGGGGAAGGGGATTGTGAAATAAATAGGGAGAGAAGGGGAGGCGGACAGAAGATGGATAAAGGAGAAGATAGATGGAGAGGAGACAGGCAGGTCAAAGAGGCAGCATTGGAGCCAGTAAAGGTGAGTGTAGGTGGGGAGTTAGGGAGGGGATAGGTCAGTCCAGGGAGGATGGACAGGCCAAGGGAGTGGGATGAGGCTAGTAGGTAGGAAATGGGGGTGGGGCTTGAGGTGGGTGGAGGGAATAGGTGGGAGGAAGGACGAGTTAGGGAGGTGGGGCCACGCTGGGCTGGTTTTGGGATGGGGGTGGGGGAGGGGAGATTTTGAAACTTGTGAAGTCCACATTGATACCATTGGGCTGCAGGGTTCTCAAGCAAAATATGAGGTGCTGTTCCTGCAATCTTTGGGTGGCATCATTGTAGCACTGCAGGAGGCCTAGGATGGACATGTCATCTAAGGAGTGGGAGGGGGAGTTGAAATGATTCGTGACTAGGAGGTGCAGTTGTTTGTTGCGAACCGAGCATAGGTGTTCCGCAAAGTGGTCCCCAAGCGTCCGTTTGTTTTCCCCAATGTAGAGGAGGCCACATCTGGAACAGCAGATACAGTATACCACATTAGCAGATGTGCAGGTAAACATCTGCTTGATGTGGAAGGTTTTCTTGGGGCCTGGGATAGGGGTGAGGGGGGAGGTTTAGGGATAGGTGTAGCACTTCCTGCGGTTGCAGGGAAAAGTACCGGGCGTTGTCAGGCTGGAGGGGAGTGTGGATTGGACACGGGAGTCACAGAGAGAGTAGTCCCTCCGGAAAGCAGATAAGGGTGGGGAGCGAAAAATGTCTTTGGTGGTGGGGTCGGATTGCAGATGGCGGAAGTGTCGGAGGAAGATGCGTTGGATCTGGCGATTGGTGGGGTGGTAGGTGAGGATGAGGGGGATTCTGTTTTGGTTGTTATTGCGGGGATGGGGTGTGAGGGATGAGTTGCAGGAAATGCGGGAGACACAGTTGAGGGCGTTCTCGACCACTGAGAGGGGGAAGTTGCGGTCCTTGAAAAACGAGGACATCTGAGATGTTCTGGAGTGGAATGCTTCATCCTGGGAGCAGATGCGGCAGAAGCGAGGGAATTGGGAATAGGGGATGTCATTTTTGCAGGAAGGTGGATGGGAGGAGGTGTATTCCAGGTAGCTGTGGGAGTCGGTAGGCTTGAAATGGATATCAGTTTCCAGGTGGTTGCCAGATATGGAAACAGAGAGGTCCAGCGTCCTGGGCACCACCCCATGGCCTCCTACCCTCCCTCGACCTCCTTATCTCTAACTGCCATCGAGACATCAATCGCCTCAACCTCTCCACCCCTCTCACCCACTCCAATCTCCACCCCACAGAACGTTACCTGAGCTCCAACCCCAACTTCACCATAAAACCCGGAGGCAAGGGAGGCGCAGTTGTAGTATGGCGCATTGACCTCTACATCGCCGAGGCCAGATGCCAACTCTCTGACACTTCCTCCTACCACCCCCTTGATCATGACCCCACCCCCGACCACCAAAACATCATCTCCCAAACCATCCATAACCTCATCACTTCAGGTGACCTCCCACCCACAGCTTCCAACCTCATCGTTTCCCAACCCCGCACTGCCCGCTTCTATCTCCTTCCCAAAATGCATAAACCTGACTGCCCTAGTCAACCCATTGTCTCCCCCTGCTCCTGCCCCACTGAACTTATCTCTACTTATCTCGACTCCATTTTCTCCCCCTTGGTCCAGCAACTCCCCACCTACTTCCATTACACCACCCATGCCCTCCATCTCCTCCAAAACTTCCGATTCCCCAGTCCCCAACACCTCACCTTTACCATGGACGTCCAGTCCTTATACACTTGCATTCCCCAAAGATAGTCTAAAGGCACTCCGCTTCTTCCTGTCCCGCAGGCCGACCAGTCCCTCGCCACTGACACCCTTAGTGAACTCGTCCTCACCCTTAACAACTTCTCTTTCAATTCCTCCCACTTCCTACAGACAAAGGGGGTGGCCATGGGTACCCGCATGGGCCCAAGCTATGCCTGCCTCTTTGTAGGATATGTGGAACAATCCCTCTTCGGTAGCTACACTGGCCCTAAACCCCACCTTTTCCTTCGTTACATTGATGATTGTATCGGCGCTGCCTCGTGCTCCCACGAGGAGCTCGAACAGTTCATCCACTTCACCAACACCTTCCACCCCAACCTTAAGTTCAGCTGGAACATCTCTGATACCTGTCTCTCCTTCCTGGACCTCTCGGTTTCCATCTCTGGCAACCACCTGGAAACCAATATCCATTTCAAGCCCACCGACTCCCACAGCTACCTAGAATACACCTCCTCCCACCCACCTTCCTGCAATTCCTTTCCAATTCCTTCACCTCTGCCGCATCTGCTCCCAGGATGAGGCATTCCACTCCTGTACATCTCAGATGTCCTTGTTTTTCAAGGATCGCAACATCCCCCTCTCAGTGCTCAATGTATCTCCCGCATTTCCCGCAACTCATCCCTCATACACCCTCCCCGCAATAACTACCAAAACAGAATTCCCCCCTCATCCTCACATACCACTCCACCAACAACCGGATCCAAAGCATCATCCTCCGACACTTCTGCCATATGCAATCCGACACCACCACCAAAGGCATTTTTCCCTCCCCACCCTTATCTGCTTTCCGGAGGGACCACTCTCTCTGTGAGTCCCGTGTCCACTCCACACTCCCCTCCAGCCCCACCACACCCAGTACTTTTCCCTGAAACTGCAGCGAGTGCTATATCTGCCCCGACACCTCCCCCCACAGCCCCATCCCAGGCCCCAAGAAGACCTTCCACATCAAGCAGATATTAACCTGCATATCTGCTAATGTGATATACTGTATCCGCTGTACCCGTTGTGGCATCCTCTACATTGGGGAAACTAAGCGGAGGCTTGGGGACCGCTTTGCGGAACACCTATGCTCGGTTCGCAACAAACAACTGCACCTCCCAGTCGTGAACCATTTCAACTCCCCCTCCCACTTCTTAGATGACAGGTCTATCCTGGGCCTCCTGCAGTGCCACAAAGATGCCACCTGAAGGTTGCAGGAACAGCTCCTCATATTTCACTTGGGAGCCCTGCAGCCCAATGGTATCAATGTGGACTTCACAAGCTTCAAAATCTCCCCTCTCCCCCGCCACATCCCAAAACCAGCCCAGCTTGTCCCCACCTTCCTAACCTGTCCTTCCTCTCACCTATCCCCTCCTCCCACCTCAAGCCCCACCCCCATCTCCTACCTCCTAGCCTCATCCCGCCCCCCCTTGACCTGTCCGTCCTCCCTGGACTGACCTATCCCCTCCCTAACTCCCCACCTACACTCACCTTTACTGGCTCCAATCCCGCCTCTTTGACCTGCCTGTCTCCTCTCCACCTATCTTCTCCTTTATCCATCTTCTATCCGCCTCCCCCTCTCTCCCTATTTACTTCAGATTCCCCTTCCCCTCCCCCATTTCTGAAGAAGGGTCTAGGCCCGAAACATCAGCTTTCCTGCTCCTCTGATGCTGCTTGGCCTGCTGTGTTCATCCAGCTCTACACCTTGTTATCACGGTTAACCAATGAAATGTTTTCATATCACTGTCTCCATTGTTACAAATCTAATGGACACAGGTGAACGTGTTCATTTAATTCTTTCTGGTTTTTGAATGCTAGGAATAACTGCTGACTTCCACTATCAATCCTCATGAAATAATTTTTGTATCATATGAAAATGAAATGATTTAGACCATCACAGCAGCGAATTAATGAAATGCTTCCTCCGCTTTTCTTCCTTCTAAAATGACTAAGCAACATCTAGAGACACCCAAACAAATTTCACCTCAGGAAGATGGTTTAAAAGGGTTCCACAAAGACAGCTTGTATTTATGTTGTGTCTGTAATATAATAAAACATCACAAGGTGCATCATAGAAGGGAAAAGGAATAAACTTTAAGCCTTTGTGGAATAGTTAAGGGAACTGATCAGATGCTAATCACAGATGCTAATCAACTGTGTCTCCCGCATTTCCTGCCTCCATTTGATGCTAATCAAATGGAAACTGGCTTGAAATGGATATGGCCAATGTCCATTTGCCACCCATATTGCTTTTACATTCTCTGGAATACCAAGAAACGTAGAAAAGAATTTAATGCTTATAATATTTGCAGCAATAAGTCGGGCTGAGGTTGCAGATGAGAATGTTTTAAATTCAACCTACTTTGAGAAGGCAACTAATGTAGATTTGTGAATACTAGCGTTAGTGTGTTAATTGATCTGTGAAGTTTAAGAATGGAATCAATCGGTTACAAGCAGCAATTATATGGATAAAATGTGGTTTGTAGAGATTGGATGTCAATGGGGCAGCAACAAAAGCACTGAAGTAATTGAGTCGATAGTGGGAAAATGTAATAATGGATTAGAGTAATTCCATGAAGATGGAAGCCAACAGTGAATAAAATATGGTGTTATAAATGGCTCAGGTTATATGCTTTGTTAAGTGATAAACTAGAGAAGAGAGTTATTGATGAATGGGCCCATGAATTTTAAGGGAGGAAACATTAGTGATTAAAATATATAAGTGCAAATAAAGCAGAGTTGTGTGGGATTGAAGGTCTAAATACTGCCCACATGCTGCAGCTTGGACACTCCTGACCTACTCTGCTAACAGCATCATGTAAGTATGGTCCACTCTAAAATGCGTTACATAAAAGTAAAGTGCTGCATTTTAAGCCAGACCCTGAGCTGAATATTAAATATTCCTGCTATTTTGCTGGCCTATTTCTCAAATTTCTTCCGTTTGGTGCTTTTAACAGCATTAGATTATGTCACTGTACTGCCAATGTGCCAGTGAAACTCTCAGTTGAGAATATTTTGTCCAATCAGAGTTCACTGACACTCTGGTGTGACTGAAATTAGACTGCACGTCACTAATTAAAGCAACAAGTGTGTTATGTGGAAGTACAGCCCTATTTATATTCAACCTAAGTAGCTGTTTTCAAGACCATGTTGTTGAAGTATCCCATTACCTTGCACGGGTCACACAAATGTGTCTCATTAGACACGTATCTTTCGTGGTCCAAGAGAAATTTGGAGAAACTTGAACAGGCAGGAGCAGGTGCATTGGAATCAGGTGTATATTTAAACTTGGAGGAAGAGATAATGATGTTCATAATCCAACTCAAATGTACAAACTGGAAGATTTCCCACACAGACATATGATGCCAGTAATCGGACAGAGGTAATAAATGTCTCTATGCTCCGACAAGTACCTGAAAAAGCAGCAGCTCTTAACAACTGTAAGGGATATCATTCTGTCAATATTCAGCTGGTATACTGATTCATGCAGGTAAGTGCCACATTTCCTGGGAGCTTTTGCTTTGCTGTCATAGTGCTCCACTCCAACTTCCCAGACGGTTATCGCTCAAAAACAGGCTCAGCTATCAATTTTTGAAGCAGCACACCTGGCTGCCAGGGATGCATCTGGCAAGAAATGGGAGAACTTGTAATAGTGTTCCCATTTCCAGGACCCCCTTCCCATCACCCAGTCCTAGGTGGGGCTACGTTGCTCCTGACTCCCTACTGTGGATTAGCTTAATGGAAATCAGTGGCAGGTTGTAAGCCCCAATTCAGGATTTACCACCCTGCATAAGGCAACAAATTTTTTGACAATTGAAGCTTGCGTGGTATTGGTAATCACCTTCATGGGCTCATTTGAAAATCATTCTTGAAGCTACATGGAGACAATCACACTGTCTATGAGCCATTCTCATAATTACCTGTGCCACTAACCCACTGGTTATAGAGTTGGAGCCGTCCACTTCTCTGCTGTTTTGAGTGTGGCAAGTCAGTCAGTACTCGAGTTACTGACACATCTCTGATAGTCTTTCTTTCAATGATCACCACCAGTACCCAACAGCAGTGTCCGGCTGAGCAGCAATTGGAAAGAATTGTGACCTTTGATATGGTACTCCACAGAAGTCCCTGCCTCCAGGTTTGCTTATGGTCACTTGGGAATTATGGAGTGCCAGCTGAAAACCTAGCTAACTCACTGACAGGCTGTGAATCTTTTTGAGTGCACTGATGTTGCATTCGCAGAAGGAATGATAGCGCATAGTCATACACCACGGAAACAGAACCTTCGGTCCAACTCGTCCATGCCAACCAAG
The DNA here is from genome assembly GCA_024137785.1 of Ginglymostoma cirratum. Taxonomy (NCBI): domain Eukaryota; kingdom Metazoa; phylum Chordata; class Chondrichthyes; order Orectolobiformes; family Ginglymostomatidae; genus Ginglymostoma; species Ginglymostoma cirratum. Next base: position 42,216,197 of record JAHRHZ010000019.1, on the reverse strand, counting down.
TTTCCCGAACTAAACTCGTCCCACTTACTTGCATTTGGTCCATATCTGTCTAAACCTTTCCTAGATGTCTTCTGAATAATTGTTCTCATGCATCCTCACGGATGCTTCCTGTTTGTGCAAAGCTCCCAAAAGCCAAATGAAAGGGACAAGGATTAACTGTTGCAATGTAGCAATTTAACAAACACAAGTTCGGTCTTCTTACAGTTTAGCCATTGATGATTATTTACATTTGAGTCAGAGATATTTGTCACTCTGTTGTCAGCTATCTGTGAGGTCCCTCTGATGCACTCTGCCCTCACGCTCTGGGCTTAGAAATCTCTGTGTTGTTCCAAAGTCCTTTTCTATATTGTCCTTTCAATAGAGTTCAAACTGCATCATGCAAATCCAAATCATGTCCATTATGCAGCTTGTGCACTAAATATACAGAAGTCAAAATTTCCTGCCTTGATTTGATGGAGAATTGAGAATGCTGAATTGAATTCCAAATTTTGCCCTTCATATTCCAATTCCTTCAACACCCAAACCACATCAGGAACTGCTTTTGCATTAATATTAGACTATTGCCATAGCATTCAAGGTTATGGGCCAAGTGCTGGAAAATGAGATTAATATAGATGGCTGTTTGATGATTAATATGGACACAGGTCAATGGACTTAAAAATCTCTATGATTTGATTGCAGCTGACTGTATACCAAGCCCTCACTTATTGCAAGTGGATATGAAAGGCATATACAACAAAATAAATTATCTTCTTGATAAAGGCCAGAATTGCTATTACAAAGAACTTTTAACCTCATATCTTTCTGTCTGTTAAGTCTATGAGGTGCTTTCCATAAGGTAGCCATTTATACAATCTGTTGGTAGACTCATTCTAACTTTGGGCTTGAAGATCATTTGTTACTTATCCTAACGATTTTAAAACATTCCTGTCACAAATAGAAAACATTTGTTTTCCAATTAAAATGTGGCATGCAGGAATTTCCTATTTGAGTTGCCAACTGACAAGGCACCTGGCCAGGAACACAATGCTGGAAATTAACTATTTAGATTTAGCTGAAAAAGTGTTATATCAATGTATGTCTTTCTTTCCTTTTATCTTTCTTTTTAGGCATAACTTCATGGCAGGGCATTGTGTGGGTTTGGGTAATTCAATGATTCTTTCTAACATTTTGTCCACAATTGCAAATTAATTTCTTTATGAATGAACTGTAAAAGACCCAATCTAGAGTTTAGCTTGAACAAAATGAATTTAAGTTGTCATCAATTCTGAACGCTGGCATAAATTTGACTATTGCCAGAGATAGTCAGGAAAGTCCTGATTTACATGCATTGCCCCAATCAAAGGGAGGACGAGGAGTGTATTTTTAGTTTCATTCTAAAGTGTTGTGTAATTTGTCGTACTCTTGTTGCATGAACATAGAAAATTGCTTGGACGTTCACTGTACCACTACTGCTGAACGTTCTGCTTTCCAATCTACAGTTACAAGTGACCATCCCCATCATCTCCCCCACTGACCCTTCCAACTCCCTCCTACTTCTAATTCACTTTGCACTAGCACCGTGGTCTCTGGTTTAAGGCCCTCCTTTTCTCTTGTTGTGAACAACAATCTGTTAAATGCACTGCAGTAATTCAGCGAGGTCCTTTGACAGCATCTTCCAAACCTGCAAACTTCAGTAGCTGGCAAAAAAGGGCAGTGGACATATGGGAAAACCAGTACTTGAACATTCCCATCCAAACCACACAACACACTCTAAAATGATATTTTTTTCCTTCAATGACATTTTTCAATGATCACATCACAGTGTCCAGCATTAGATGATTCTGCAATTGGACAACATTTTCTGGATAATCCCAAGTGAACTATGACAAACAATATAGGATTGTCAGCCAGGCTCGCAGTGTGGTGTACTCCTGTGCTCTGGAAACTACATATATAGTATTATATGGTGTTTAGTTCTTTGCAGTCGGAAAGAATATGAACATGCGCTGCTACTGTTTCAACACAACAAAATAAGTTCAGTTCTGAAAACAATGTCTTGGTCAATCAGAGGCAACCTGTCTTGTATAACATCTAAATGAGGCCTGCTAGTTAACAATTAACCATTATTAATTAGTGCATTCTCCATGGCAACACCCCTACCAATCAAATTTTATTTGCCAACCAATCAACACGCTCCTGTCATGGAGTGTAAATGTTTCCCAAAAGGGTTTTCTTGTTAGTTGTCCTGACGAATGGAAGATGAAAAGATTTGATAGAAAGAATATCTTATCTCAGCAATACTCAAGTTCTGCATCAGTAAACAGCTACTCATCAAAATAATTCTAAGTCTTACACATCCATCTAACTCACAGCTGGAGACATGTTCAGCAACACAAATGACCTATCCAATGCTAATTCAATATCAGGTATAACTCATCAACCCCTTTACAGGTTTGTTGCAATTGTAGAAGCTAATTTCTAGATTTCAGTACATTTGTTTAAGTCTATTGGAGTGGTGTGGCACCTCTTCAATGTTTTTATCCTGAATTCAAGGATTCTGCACAAATTGCTCTTAGGCATGGGTAGAGTCATATGCAACTCCTTTTCACAACAGTGTTATTAAGAGAATGAACAAAAGCAATAAGAGGAGCATGAAACTACAATGTAAATTTTGTCTGGATGGCCTTCAGGCTTTATGTTGGCAGAAAACCTCTCTCCACCTTGTCGACCAATGGGTTCAGTTCATAATGAGAGAACCATGGAGCTCACTGTGATCCTGTTGTGGCATTCTCTTCCTCCTGCTCAGACTCTCCACTAAGAAGAATTCTAGCCCTGTTTGTGGTGAGAAGGAACCTCCCTTCAATTTAATTGGTGCCAGTTCTGACAAACCTGGCACCTGTGCTGAGATGAGCTCAACAGCTCTGGCTGTTTGCATCAATTATAGAAGCTAAAAAGGGACACCAATTTGTTGTCTTGCCTATATCAGTGTCGGGTATGTGTTTATTATGCATGGTAACCCCCACACTCATCTTTAGCAGTTATTGAATTTTGTCCCTCTTATCTTCTTCGGATTGCTTCATAACTGAAGCCTTGCATACCCAGTATCAGCTGAATGAATATCTTTTCTATACTATTACCATGGCTTTGGCACCTTTCCTAAAGTAAGGCATCCAAAATGGGACACAATTATATAAATTCTTTGCTCTGACTGGGAGTCCTTACTTCATACAATCGAAATGCCAATGAGCTGTTTTGGGGCGCAAGTACTGGGTAAGTATCTAGCTCCATTTTACACTCACTGCTGCCTGGTTTCTCTTGAATGGGATGGTGGATGTAGGGGGTTAGGCTGGTGGTGTAAAAATTCCTCCTGATATTTTTAATGTGGTCCACCCAACGATTTATACAAGTTTAGTAAAACTGCTGTGTTTTTGTATTCAGTGCCTTTATCTATAAAGCCTCAGATTCCATAAGCATTTTCATTGCTTTCTCAACTGGTTTCACACTTTTAAAGACTTGCAATCTGAATAAGATGATAAGACCATAAGATATAGTAGCAGAAGTAGGTCATTCAGCCCATAGAGTCTGCTGCACCATTTGATCATAGCTGATGTGTTTCTGAAACCCATTTTGCTGCCTCTACCCTGTAACCCTTGATCCCCATACAAATCAAAAACTTAACTCTCGCTGTCTTAAAGACACTAAATGACTTGGCCTCCACAGCCTTCTGTGGAAATGAGTTCCACAGATTCATCAACCTCTGGGTGAAGAAATTCTTCCTCATTTCAGTTCCAAAGGGTTGACCCTTACCTTTGAGGCCATGCCATCAGCTCCTAATCTCTCCTATGAGTCGAAACAGCTTCTCCATAGCTCAAAATCCTGTAAATTTCATCAGATCCCCCCTCAACCTTCTAAACTCCATCCAGTACAGACCCAGAATCCTCAACTGCTCCTCTTAAGACAGGCCCTTTATCCCCAGGATTATTCTTGTAAACATCCTCTGGACTTTCTCCAATGCCAGGACATCCTTCCTTAAATATGATGCCAAATAATTCTCACAATATTCCAAATGCGGTCTGACCAGAGTCTTATACAGTCTCTGCTGTACATCTCTGTGATTATATTCCAGCCCTCTTGAAACGAATGCTAACATTGCATTTGCCTTTCTAATTGCCAAGTGAACCTGCATGTTGACCTTAACAGAATCCAGAGTTAGGACTCCCAAGTCTCTTTGTGCTTCAGATTTCCAAAGCCTTCACCTGTTTAGAAAATAGTCCATGCCTCTATTCTTCCTACCAAAGTGCATAACCTCACAATTTTCCATAATGTATTTTATCTGCTTGGCCTACTCTCCTAGCCTGTCCAAGAACTTTTGCAGCCTCTCCACTTCCTCAACAATACCTGTTCCTCCACCTACCTCTGTATCAACTGCAAACTCAGCAACAATGCCCTCAGTTCCTCCATCCAGAATGTGAATACATAATGTGAACAGTCATGTCCCAACACAGACCTTGCAGAACTCCACTAGTCACTGGTTGCCAGCCTGAAAAAGACCACTTTATCCCCATTCTCAGCCCTCTGCCCATCAGCAAATCCTTAATTCATGCCAGTAACTTGCACCTAGCACCATGGACTCTTAACTTATTTAGTAGCCTTGAAATCCAAATAGATCATGTCCACTGCCTCTCCTTTGTCTAACTTGCCCGTTTCCTCCTCAGAGAATTCTAACAGGTCCCTACATTTCCCACATTTTCATCTCTTGAAGGTACGTTATCAGCTAGCCTATGCATCAGAAAAGTTATCTGCCAATTGCTGGACTATACAAGTAAAAATGGATCAGCATTCTTGCTTCTACTGGATCAGCGATGCCCTTTGGAAATGCACATGTGAGTCAGCTGTGGACAGAAATGGTCACAGCTAGGATGCAGTCAAATAAATTAACAACATCCAATGTCCACAATCACTGCTCAAGTAAGGTGCTGGAGGACAACTGCCACTTATGGAACCACCCACAGCAGGAGATGATGTCTTCAAAAGGGGATCAAGGAAGAAATAAGGCCAGATAAAATTTGGAAAATAGAAACCAAGCAAGTAGCGGCAGCTAATGCAATTTCGAAAGTAGTCCTTAAGAGATTCTACGGTACAAAAATTTTTTCCGTCCTGACTGAAAGGTCATAAACTTGGCTTTCTGCAAAATTGTTCTCAATAGTTTGCATTTGAAGCCATGATGTCACCAATGGCCAATGAGAATCATGTCTTTTGTTTGAACAATAACTTACTTCATCTGCAGCAAACTTCCTGATGCTTTACATATCCCATCATACCATTGCCAAATAGGGTTTCTGTCATCTCTGTTGACTATAATCCTGCAATAATATCTCTCATATATTTTGACGACCTGTCACTGTTGGTATGTATGTTGACAAGTACTTCAAAATCTGGCATTTGAAAACAAATGACACTATCGTAACCTTTCAACTGTTTATTCCGAAAAATACGCTTGCAGAAGTACATTGCTAAGCCTTATAAATAAATGCACCATTAACAATAATCTTATTAAATTAGAGTCATAGAGCCTTACAGTAAGGAAATAGACCCTTCAGTCCAACTCCTCTATGCCAACCAGGTTGCCTAAACTTAACTGGTCCCATTTGCCTCCATTTGGCCCACATTCTTCTAACCTTTCCTATTCATATACCGATCCAAATCTTTTAAACATTGTAATTTTACCACTTCCTCTGGCAGCTCATTATATACACGCACCACCCTCTGAGTAAAAAAGTTGCTCCTGAAGTCCCTTTTAAATCTTTCTCCTCTCATCTTAAGTCCTTGCCCTCTAGTTTTGGACTCCCTTGCCCTGGGCAAAAGACCTTGGCTATTCACCTTATTAATGCCCCTCGCAATTTTATAAACCTTGATAAGTTCACCCCTCAGCCTCTGACATTCCAAAGAAAAAGGTCCCAACTTATCCAACCTCTCCGTATAACTTAAACGCTCCAGTCCCAGCAACAATTTGTTCTGCACCTTATTCAGTTTAACAACATCCTTCCTATAACAGGATGACCCTAAAATTGGACACAGTTCTCTAAAAGTAGCCTCATCAATGCCTTGTGCACCTGCAACATGACATCCCAACTCAATGCTCTGACCAAGCATGGCAAATACTTTCTTCACACCCTGTCTCCTTGTCACTTTCAAGGAATTATGGATGTAGGTCTGTCTGTTCAACAACAGTCCCCAGGGCCCTGCTATTAACAGTGTAAGCCTTGCTCTGGTTTGCCTTACGAAAATGCAACGCCATGCATTTAGCTCAGTTAAGCTCCATCTGCCACTCCTCAGGTCATTGACCCATTGATCAAGATCACATTGTGCTCTTAGATAACCATTTTCACTGTCCACTATACAACCAATTTTGGTGGTCACCTGCAAATTTACAAACCATGCCTCCTAAATTCACATCCAAATCATTCAATACAAAACTTAAACTTTAGAATTTGTGGCCATCCCCAAGCTCCCATTCAATGTTTATTTATGACTTTGCTAAATTTTTAAGACTGCACCTTTTTTTTCTGAGTTGTGCCTTTTGTCCTCAGTAGTTCACAGCAAACTTCATGTTGCCACTGTTGAAACAGACTGTATAGAATACAAAAAAACCTATTCAGCATTCTAACCCACATTTAAACAATTATCTGCTTAGCTTTTGGCCTAGGTTCTGAGATAGATAAAGCCCAGTCTAGATCTAGCAAATTAGTGCATTAGGCCATTGGCCCATATGCACATACCTCTCATATGGATTAGAGTCACTAACTCTCCTGGAGTCTCAGGAACGAAAGCTAAGCCTGCCAGGTATTGCCCTAGACACCCCGGGAGAAAAGAAAAAGTCGAGTTCACGGCCCTTAAATGCATCTATACTATTTGCTTTGATCAGTCCTTGTGGTGTCAACTTCCAAACTCTTCATAAACAACCAAAAGAGCCGTGGATGCTGGAAATCAAAAACAAAAACTGAAATTGCTGGAAAACTCAGCAGGTCTGGCAGCATCTGTAGAGAGAAATCAGAGCTAATGTTTCAAGTCCAGTGACCCTTCTTCAGAATTGATGGTTGCTAAGAAAAGGTTGGTACTTATGAAGAAGATCGGGTCAAGGGGTTGCACGGTTGGGGGTGGGGGGTGGAGTTGGAGTAAATGATACATTGTAATCGAGTCCGAAGAGAGAGATAAACTGTGGGACAGACAAAGGAGTGGATAAAGGTTAGTCTGGGAGAATGAATAGCTGCTAATAGGGACTATTGTTGTTGTGCGGTAGTAGCCCATGAGATGACTAGGCCTAATGACTGAGGGTTGGGGTAAGAACATGGGAGAAGGTGCTCAGGCCCTAAAATTGTTGAACCTGATACTGATTCCAGAATGCTGTAGAGTTCCCAAGCGGAAAGTGAGGTGCTGTTCTTCCAGCTTGTGCTGTGCTTCGCTGGAGCACTGCAGCAAACCGGAAACAGAGATGTTAGCCAGAGAACAAGGTGGTATGTTGAAATGGTGGGCAACTGGAAGCTCATGGTCTTTTTTACGGACAGAATGTAGGTGTTCTGCAAAGCAGTCACACAGCCTATGCTTCATTTTCCCAATGTAGAGGAGACCACATTGTGAGCAGCGAGCCAGTGGACCAGACTGAGTGAGGTGCAGCTAAAGTGCTGCTTCCAAATTCTTAACACTTCTTAGATAAAGAATTTTGAATCCTCCATTGGATTTCCTCATTAATTTCTTACATGGACGGCCTGTAGTTATGCTCTTCCCAACTAAAGGAAACATTCTTCTGCATCTCTTCTGTCAAAACTATTCATTACTTTAAGTACTTAGGTCACTTCTCATTGTTCAGCAACAATAAACTAAGCACTCAACGCCATAAGGGTATCGAGTTGGAGCTCGAACAGTTCATCCACTTCACCAACACCTTCCACCCCAACCTGAAGTTCACCTGGACCATCTCTAACACCTCTCTCTCCTTCCTGGACCTCTCTGTCTCCATCTCGGGTAACCACCTAGAAACCGATGTCCATTTCAAGCCCACTGACTCCCACAGCTACCTGGAATACATCTCCTCCCACCCACCTTCCTGCAAAAATGCCATCCCCTATTCCCAATTCCTTCGCCTCCGCCGCATCTGCTCCCAGGATGAGACATTCCACTCCCGCACATCTCAAATGTCCTCATTCTTCAAGGACCGCAACTTCCCCCCCCACAGTGGTCGAGAACGCCCTCGACCGTGTCTCGCGCATTTCCCGGAACACATCCCTCACGCCCCGTCCCCGCAATAATAACCAAAAAAGAATTCCCCTCGTCCTCACATACCACCCCACCAACCTCCGGATCCAACGCATCATCCTCCGACACTTCAGCCATCTGCAATCAGACCCCACCACCAAAGACATTTTTGCCTCCCCACCCTTATCTGCCTTCCAGAGGGACCACTCCCTCCGCAACTCACTTGTCCGCTCCACACTCCCATCCAGTCCCACCACACCCGGCACTTTTCCCTGTAACCGCAGGAAGTGCTACACCTGCCCCCACACCTCCTCCCTCACCCCAATCCCAGGCCCCAAGAAGCCTTTCCACATCAGGCAGATGTTCACCTGCACATCTGCCAATGTGGTATACTGCATCCGCTGTACCCGTTGTGGCTTCCTCTACATCGGGGAAACCAAGTGGAGGCTTGGGGACCGCTTTGCAGAAGACCTGCGCTCAGTTCGCAACAAACAACTGCACCTCCCAGTCGCGAACCATTTCAACTCCCCCTCCCATTCCTCAGATGACATGTCCATCCTGGGCCTCCTGCAATGCCACAGTGATGCCACCCGAAGGCTGCAGGAACAGCAAATCATATTCAGCCTGGGAACCCTGCAGCCCAATGGCATCAATGTGGATTTCACAAGCTTCAAAATCTCCCCTCCCCCAACCGCATCCCAAAACCAGCCCAGCTCATCTCCACCTCCCTAACCTGTTTTTCCTCTCACCCCAAGCCACACCCCCATCTCCTATCTACTAACATCATCCCGCCCCCTTGACCTGTCCGCCCTCCCTGGACTGACCTATCTCCTCCCTAACCCCCTACCTACACTTACCTTTACTGGCTCCATCCCCACCTCTTCGACTTGTCTGCATCCTCTCCACCTATCCTCTCCTCTATCCACCCTCTCTCCCTATTTATTTCAGAACCCTCTTCCCCTCCCCCATTTCTGATGAAGGGTCTAGGCCCGAAACGTCAAGCTTTCCTGCTCCTATGATGCTGCTGGACCTGCTGTGTTCATCCAGCCCCATGCCTTGTTATCTCGGATTCTCCAGCATCTGCAGTACTTTTTATCTCTGCCATAAGTGTATCATCCTTGCAAATATTCTCTGCACCCTCTCCAGTACATCAAGACACACTATTTGTATAATATGTGGATCAGATCAACCTGCAATTCTCTAAGTTTTGTCTAATAATGAGTGTCACTGGTGGCAGAGGCCATCTTAATGATGTTAAGACTGGTATCTGCTGATCTCAAATCTCATCATACACTGATCTTTCACTGGTCAAGTGCTATTGGGGTTTCCCTCTGGCAAACTTTGGTATAAGTTTAGCAAAACCTCATTACTTTTCAATTCTATCCCTCGAGAAATAAAGTCTGGTGCTTGATTGGCTTTTCTTACATCCTTGCAAATTTGTGACATGAGTCTACTGACAGGTGTAATTTTAATCCAAGACCCCTTTGCTCTCCCACCCTTCAGACTTGCGCTTAACTTCCAAACAATATGTGATATACTTATTCTTTCTACTAAAATGTTTGAGCTCACCCTTCAGTAGATCACCACCTTGAGAGGGTGAAGAGAGCTGGGTGCTCCATTGATCCCTGGTGGAATATTGTTGGGATCTTCTTGTTCCTGGCAGGGACTCCGTGACAGGAAGATCAGGGTGAGGTACCGGACAAAGTCCTCAAAGATATAACAGATTGAGGTTGACAATGTGCCTTATTGGCTGAAAAGTTGGAAGATGATTGTAGCAGCAAGGTGGTCCTAATCTCATCAAAATCTGACCACCAATCCATCAGGGCTTGTTTGGATGATGATGGTACCCGTAGTTTTAAAAAAAAACTTCAGAGTCACTAGTCAAAAATCTACACACTGGAGATAGTTATGTGAAGGAGATTGGATACCTGTGTGGGGACAGATGTGAGTTTTGGCAGGAGAGTCTGTTACTGAGTAGACCTTTTCAGGATACTCTCAACTCACCCTTAGTGGGGAATGACCTGGAAATGTTGCCCTGAATACAGACCGTCCCATTTGACCCTGGCTGGGGTAGCCTTACACTAAAGGATCACCACCTTTGTGGTCAAAGTAAGAAAACATTAAGATTGCAGTTTAGAACTTTAGAATGGCCATGGATAGTCTCAAGAGTTACCATCACAAAGAAAGAAGTGCAGAGATTTCACGTGAGCTACCAAGCCTCCAAATTGACATCACTGTCCTCAGTGAGACCTGCCTTCCTGCAGATGGGTCAGTCAAAGGTACAAGCAGCAGGATACACCTTATAGTGGAAAGGAAGACTGCCAACAACACTCGTATCCATAGAGTAGATTTATCCATCCAGATTTGGATCCTGGATACATTGCCAGAACTCCCTAGTTGTATAAATGGAAGGATAAGGATTAGTGTTAGAGTTAGAGTTAAGGTTAGGGTTAGGTTTTGAGCTACAGTTCGGGTTAGAGTAGGATTGGATAAGGGTTAGGTTTAGAGTTACAGTAGGTTAGGGTTAGGTTTGGATTAGGGTTACAGTAAGAGTTAGTTAGGTTTAAGGATTGGGTTACAGTTACTTTTACAGTTATGTTATCCCATCACCTGTCATGTGCAGATAACAAGGTATTGAGCTGGATGAACACACCAGGCCAAGCAGCATCAGAGGAGCAGGAAAGCTAACCCTAGCCCTAACCCTATCGCATGTCATGTGCAGTTTGGCAATATCCAACATGTCATCATGTCAGTTATTATTCCTGACACTTGACTGGTTAAAGAGAAGTTCTATTCTGACCTTGATGAAAATCTCACTGTCATTCTAAAAAGAAAGATCATTCTTCCAAGGGACTTGACACCAGGTGTGCTGGTGGCTGCAGTATCTGGAACAGAATCGTTCATGAAAACAGAATGGGGGTAAAGTCAATACAAATGGCTTCCTCTGCAAAGTGAGCTCAGCATAGCCTCATTAGCCCAAACAGTGCAGTTTCTGGATTCTCTGACAGTAAGCATTCTCCAAAGGATGCCTGGGACATTTAAGCTTTTGATAGGCAATTAGACGGCATCTGGGACTCTCAAAAAAGTCTCTGTACTCTTAAATTAGAGCCAGAAACTTTGGAGGGTTCCAACTTACTTACCTTAATAGATAATGACGTAATGTTAGATTAATTAAAACCTGCTTTATCTATTGGCAAACTACATTATTGACCCTCTCACCCCTGACTGTCCTGCCACCCTTCCCCTCATCTGTTTCCCTGCCATCTTATCACCTTATCCACTGATCTACCACCCTATCCCAGCAACCATCCATCTTGCCCTGATCCACTTGTCACCGTACCTATCACTACCCAACTGCCATCCTAACCCATCCCCACATCTGGCATTTACTCTCTTACCCATCCGTCTCACTACCTCAACCATCAATCTCACACCTTACCCCTCCCAGCACTTATCTGCCACATTATCCTCTCACCCACCCACCTGCCACTTTAGCCCTGCATTCACCCATCTGGAATATTGTCCCTATACCTATATGACACTCTAAGCCCTCACCAACTTATTTGCTACCCTATCACCTCATCCACCCGCTTGGCACTTCTCCTTTACCAATCAGCCACTTTATTCCCTCATTCACTTGCTATCACACCCCATCACTCACTGAACCATCACCCTATCATCTCACGCACTTACTTGCCATTCTACTTAACTCTATATCACTCTAACTACAGAGTGGAGTTGCAAGTGTATCTCACAACTAATCAGGAAAAGCTTCACACGTCCCATTCAATTCCAGAACAGATCAAATTAAGTCATCCGTACTTCAAATCTGTGTCCATTCTTTGGCTTCAAGCATTGTTCACACAAGGACTATTTCAATAAAACCCATGGCGAAATAGGTGACCTCCTAGACCTAAAATGAACATTACTGGCAGAACGACCAAAGGTTGCAAATCAGAAAGATAGAGTTCCAACAGTTGAAGTCGAATAGCCAAATACAAATCCAGAAGATGAAGGACATGCAGTGGGAAGAGAAAACCTAAGAGATCTGACAATATGTCCACCATCATGACATGTGAAGCATTTTTGAAGACATCAGCGCCATCTATAGACCAAGGTCACAAGGACAAAATCCCCTTTGCTTAAATAATGGAGCTTGTCTTCGTAAAGATGACAATGCCAATCTGCGATGTTGGGGAAAAATATCTCAACAACTTCTCAATTGTAGCTATATAGCTGCAGCTAGTACTCTCCAGTGATCGCCAGTTTCCTGTGACAGAATCCATGGGTGAACCAGCATTGATGAGAGAGCTGTAAAGCAGCAAATATAACAAAGCCTATGGCCTGCTAGTACTCCAGCTAAAATCCTTGCTCACATCAAGACTTCATGCACTTGTCCTATGGATTTAGGAACAAAAAGACTTCAGGAATGGATAATTGGAACTATCTTTAAGGAAGGATATGAGTCATGCAGTGAAAGCTGCTGAGACATTCCCTCTTGTCCGTAGCTGGTAATATTTTGAGCCGCATTCTCTTCCATGAATCTCCGACTTGCTATGGCTACAAATTCTTCCCAGAGATTGTGAGGGTGGTTTCCTCCTTCCAGCACGTGGCAAAAGAGGTTGGGAGAAGATAAAATAATTGGATGAGTTGACCTTGGTGAAAAACTGAACACTGCAATAATTAACTTGTGCCTAAGATGTCCAATGGGGGACCTCCTTAACTTGCCACACACCCCCCCATATGGTGGCTGAAAGCTATCCTTACACCTTACTTTTGACCCCCCTTGCCCCACCTTGGAAAGGCCACCCATAAGGAGACTGTGAATGTACATACTTTCTTGTGACTGGATCTCCTGAGCAGCAGGCCAGGAACTGGATTTTAGGACCCAGAATGGCTGACAGGTTCCGGTGGCCTGGAGCCTCAAATGTAGAGACCTGTGGTTTGTTGATAAACTTGCCATACTCCACTGTCACTTCTTAATGAATGCATTGGCAGTAAAAAGAATGGGCTTTCTTGGTGATGAGAATAGTCTCCACCTAACACGCTTGTCCCTATGCTTAAACAAAATAGTGGGGAGATACCACTCAAAGTGTGGATTTATGCTCACCAGGGGAATCTCCAACATCATCTTTATCACCAAACAAATGGAGAGAAAATTGTCAAGATTACCACCAGAACCTCTTCTTGCATTCATTTACAGAATTAAAAATTTTGATCAGACAGATCACGAGGCTCTGTGGGAAGTTCTCTGAAAATTAGGATGACAACGAAATCTTTATCAATCCTACAGTACCAGATGGTATGATTGCAGTTGTCTTGAGAGGGACCTTTGAAATATATAGCTTCAAAATCCGGACTGGAGTCAGATAAGGCTGTTTGTGAGCCCCAACACTATTCACGAGCTACCTCATGTTGATTATTCACCTCACCAAACATCAACTGCCCTCTGGTGGCACTATTCAATATTGTTCAAGTGGAAATCACATTAACCTTATTTGGCTCTGTGCCAAAACTAAACTGACCACCATAAACATATACGATCTATGGTTTGTGGATGACTGTGGGGTCATGGCCCACTCTACTCCAGATTAGCCACCCACACTTCATCTCGTCAATTTTGCATGCAAGAAACTCAAACTGTCCTTGATTGTTGCCAAAGCAAAACTCATATCAGCCCACATCTGATCAATCTACTCTAAATCTTGAGGAGGCGCTGGGAATGTGTTGAACAGTTCTCATACATCAACAGCCATCTCTCCCCACAGGCCACTATTGATGAGAAAATCCAATACAAGATTAGCTGCATGAGCTTTGTGTATGACAAACTGTGGGAGCCACTGTTTGGAAATATGAAAAAAAACAAAAGAGCTGTAGATGCTGGAAATCAGAAAAAAAATTGCTGGAAACGCTCAGCAGGTCTGAGGAAGGGTCACCAGACCCGAGACATTAATTCTGTTGTCTCTCCACAGATGTTGCCAGACCTGCTGAGCTTTTCTAGCAATTTCTGTTTGTGTTTGAAAATAAAAGCCTCTACAAGACAGCAAAAATTGTAGTATCCAAGGCAATCAACATCACCACACTCCTGTACTGCACTGAGACCTGAACTGAGTATCAATGACTACTCAGGGTGCCAGAGAAATTCCATCAGCATTACACCCACAGCACCAATTCAGTGGGTGGGCCATTGAACCAGTCCTAGTGTCTTTCTTGAAGCCAACTTCATAGGTTTTCAGGCAAAGTATATGCAAAATCCACTGCTTAGATACCAGAAAGCATTGCTCTTGTCAAATCCTGTTTTGTCAATTCTTTAACAGCCAACATTCAGGGGAAGACAAAGAAAATGCTTCCAAGACACTGTGCTTGAAGAGCAGCAGCATTAATTTTATTGATTGGAAGCCCTTGCTTACAATCTTTCAAAATAACAACCACCTACCCATTAAACTGCATCACACTTTGAGTCAAAGCATCTTAATGATGAGGGAAAGTGGCAACACAGAAGGAATATAAAGGAAGAAAATCTTGCACCGAGATTGCATGCTTTCTTGGATATCTTGCAGATCTGTGTGTTGAAAATCAGCCTGTTCAGTCGCATGAAGACCAATAGCAGAAACTCGCATCCCTGCGTGCAGGAATTGAGGAACTTTGAATTGAGGGACAGCCAGCAACAACTGTTAATATTTCCTTACATTGAACCTCATTGGCAAATTATTTGTCCATTCTGTAAACTTGTTAATGTCATTGACTCATAGAGTCATAGACATGTACAGCATGGAAACAGACCCTCCAGTTCAACTAGTCCATGCTGACTGAAAATTCTCCATTAATCTAGTCCCATTTGCCAACATTTGGCCCATCTCCCTCTAAGCGCTTCCTATTCATGTGCCTGACCAGATGCCTTTTAAATATTGTAATTGTACCAGTCTCCGCCACCTCCTCTGGCAGCTCATTCCATTCACACAGCACCCTCTGTGTTTCAAAAGTTGATTGGGGTGAACTGTTTGCAGGTAAAGGGGCAACTGGCAAGTGGGAGGCTTTCAAAAGTGAGATAAAAAGAGGTCAGAGGCAGAATGTTCCTGTTAGAGTAAAGGGTGAGGCTGTTAGGAGTAGGGAACTCTGGATGAATAGAGATTTAAGGCTCTGGTCAAGGATATGGAGGCATGTGTTAGGTATTGACAACAGGGATCACTAGAAACTCTTGTAGAGCGTAAGGGGTGTAGAGGCACTCTTAAGAGGAAAATCAGAAGAGCAAAAAGGGGATATGAGATAGCCTTGGCAGATAAGGTTAAGGACAATCCAAAGAGATTCTACAATTACACTAAGAGCAGAAGAGTAACTAGGGAGAGAATATGGTCCCTTAAAGATCAATTAGATCATTTATGTATGGAAACACAGGAGATGGGAGAGATACTAAATGAATGTTTCACATCAATATTTACCGTGGAGAAAGACATGGAAGCTAGGGAACTCGGGGAAATAAATTTTGATGTCTTGAAAATGGTCCACATCACAAAACAGGAGGTGCTGGAGATCTTAAAAAAACAATGATGGATAAATATCCAGACCCTGATCAAGCCTATCCTTGAACATTGTGGAATACTAGGGGAGAAATTGTGGGGCCCTTGGCAGAGATATTTATGTCATTTATAGCCATGGATGAGGTGTTGGAGGATTAGAGGGCCGTTAATGTTGCGTCTTTATTTAAGAACGGCTGTAAGCAGAAGCTTGGGAACTACAGACCAGTGAGTCTGACATCGGTGGCAGGTAAGTTGTTGGAGGGGATTCTGAGGGATAGGATTTACATGTATTTGAAATGGCAAGGACTGAATAAGGAGAGTCAGCATGGTTTTGTAAGTGGGAAATCATGTCTCACAAATTTGCTTGAGGATGTAATTGAGAAGATGGATGAGGACAGAATAGTAAACATTGTCTACATGGATTTTAGTAAAGCCTTTGACAAGGTTCCACATAGTAGACTGGCAAGTAAAGTGAGATCACATGGGATTCAGGGAAAGCTTGCTAATTGGATACCAAATTGCCTTGATGGTAAGACCAAGAGAGTGGTGGTGGAGGGTTGTTTTACGGACCGGAGGCCTGTGACCAGCAGTGCTCCGCAGGGATTGGTACTGGGTCCAATGATATGTGTCGTTTATATAAATGATTTGGATCAGAATTTAGGAAGCATGGTTAGTAAGTTTGTGGATGACACCAAAATTGATGGTATAATTGACAGTGAAGTAGGTTATCTAAGATCACAAAGGGATGTTGATCAATTGGACTAATGGGCTGAGGAATAGCAGATAGAGTTTAATTTGGATAAATGTGAGGTGTTGCATTTTGGTAAAACAAACAAGGGCAGGACTTATACAGTTAATGGTAAGGCCCTGGGAAGTGTTGTCAAACAGAGAGAGCTAGGAGTTAAGGTGCATAGTTCTTTGAAATTTGCATTACAGGTAGACAGGGGGGTAAACAAGGCATATGGTATGCTTGCCTTCGTTGCTCAGATAATTGAGTAGTGGCGTCGGTACCCTATGTTGCAGTTATGTAGGATGATGGTGAGGCCACTTTTAGAGTACTGTGTACGACTCTAGTCACTCTGCTATAAGAAGGATATTATTAAATCGAAGCGGGTGCAGAGAAGATTTACAGGGATGTTATCGGGACTGGAGGATTGAGTTATAAGGAGACGCTGAATAGGATGGGACTTTTTTCTCTAGAGCTTAGGAGGTTAAGGGGTGACCTCATAAAGGTTTATAAAATCATGAGGGGCATAGATGAGGTGAATAGCAAAGGTCTTGTCCCCAGGACAGGCAAGTTCAAAAATAGAGGGGAAAATTTTAACTTGAAAGGAGAAAGATTTGAAAGGGACCTGAGGGGCAATTTATTTCACATGGAAGATAGTTTGTGTGTGGAATGAACTGACAGAGGAAGTTGTAGATGCAGGTACAGTTACAACGTTTAAAAGTAATTTGAACAGGTACATGAATAGGAAAAGTTCAGAAGGATATGAACCAAACACAGGCAAATGGGACCAGCTTATTTTGGGAAATTTGGTTGGCATGGACATGTTGGCCCAAAGATCATGTTCCCATGCTGTATGACTCTATAATGCACAAACTGTGTCATGTGCCCTCTCTCTGAAAATATTCCAGTTTTGGTCATGTCATTCAAGCAGCTAGTGTTCCTCACAAATACAGCATTTTTCTTTGCTGCAGTAGCCAGTATCCTTTTCTTTGAAAAGTATTCTCTTCTAAAAGCTCAGGATGCATACACATCTGGTTGAATATATTGTAACTTAGTACATCAGTACATCCAGACAATGATATTATGAAGGGATATTTTAGATAACATATCTTCATAACAATATTTACTACCGTATATTTCTCATTTCCAGCTATTCGATTCTCATTCTTATTACTGATACGATACTGACTGGTCGATAATTCCCTGGTCATGGATGAGTTCAAATCCCACTCGCCATTGGTTTATGAAATTACAAGAGGGGTGAGTTTTGAAAATATCCAAGAGTGACCTCATGGGGAAATAAGTGGGATCAGGACCCAACACAAGGCAAACGGTGGCCTTGGAAAATAAGATCAAGCAGACTCTCCATTTTTAAGACTGCTAAAGGAGATGGTTTCATAGGGGAGTGTGTCAAGAGCCAAGTCCATGGCACTAAGAGTAACTCAGCTGCTCAAGAGGAGAGAATAGAAGAATGGGAGAGCAAAGATTCTATTGTCAAAGGAACAGATATACATTCCTACAATGGGATGATTTGCCTCTTTCTGTATTGTAACCATCATGTGACCCTATTTTCTGTTCCATTCTTAAATTTATAAATTGCATTATCTTCCAATCCATTCCTGTCGCACTACATCTTTATCGTGAATTATTTATAACAAGGAATAATGTCCCTGTTAAATCTTCTCTAAATTCTTTAAAATAAAAGTGGATGTAATCCTACTGGATTAGAGTCTTACGCTCCTTTAGTTTGTTTAGTTTATTCAATACATCCCTTTATTTTATGTGCACATATCACATCACTCAACTCGTTATTCAATGCCATGTCTATCTGTTCCAACTCTCTGGTAAATGCCAAAGCAAAACAATTAATATTTCTGTCATCTATCCATTAGAATTCTGCCACCTCTCTAGCATACGGTCTTTCATTAAAGCAGAAAGAGGTAAGAAAATTGAAGGAGAAAATAAATGAAATATTTAATCTATGGAGGATCAAGGTAGATATTTCCATAATGTGGAAATGTAATCCTCAGGAAACATATGATTGCAAAGAACAAATGTACCATGAAATTTTAATTATATGAAGTGATCACTATTTATTTTTGTGATTGTTTATGTTTTAATCAAGTTAATTGTGGACATCATTATCTAAACCAATCTCTTTGACTAAACAATGTTGTAAGTAAACTATCCTGGCAGTAGATGATGTCAGTATGCTATAATCATGCAACACAGCACTACGTACCCTTGACTTTGAGTATGCAAGTATAATCGTCTAATAATTTGACCGCAATGTCCACAAGCTAGTGTTGGGTATGCTGATTTAACCAATTTATCATAATGTGATTTTATAACACACTTAGGGGCAATAATTAATATTCCTTAATGATGTGGTGCTATAAAAGCATGACCAATTTTCTAACAGCCGAAATGTAGTACGTTTCCCTTTTTTTCACAAATATTAAAAAATACTTTTGTGAAGCTCAGATCACCACTTGAAGACACCAATGTCCATAGACCCCTGAACAAAAGAGACATACAGATAGCATTAACATTTTGATGTGGTTAATTGTGCGCCAAAACTTTGATGGTAGCATACAACCAAATGGAAAGACGTTGGAAGGTCAATTGATGATGAGACATGAGGCCCAGGAAACTAAGTAGCTACAAGTGTCTACTTTTCCAAAACAGTATCTGCAATGTCTGAACACACACCTTTAACGTGAAGTACATCAGCACTTTGCTAAAAATGTTAAAGTCAGCCAGAAGTATACAGAAAAACAGAAATTACAAACAGGAGTAGGCCATTCAATCTTTCAAATATGCTTCACCATTTAGTATGATCGTAGAACAACCAAAACATAAAATCAACTGGCTTGCAATGCTGATTTGATGCAAGTGTTGTAGATTTTGGAGTTCAGGGAAACATGCTTTATTCATTGCACAGCTAAAAAATGTTTGAATAGCAGGAAGAACATCCTTCACTGCACTAACCTACCAACAGGACCTTCCCTGTCCACACCAATGTTATTTAAAAGGAACATGACTATAGGCTACAGAGATAGTACGAACTGCCAGTGCTGGAGTCTGAGATAACACAGTGTGGAGCTAGAGGAACCCAGCAAAAAAATCTGAAGAAAATCTGAAGAGGGGTCCCGACCCAAAACGTCAGCTTTCCTGCTCCTCTGAAGCTGCTTGGCCTGCTGTGTTCCTCCAGCTCCACACTGTGCTGTCGATAACTATAGGCTAGTTGTTGATTGTTTTATTTTCTGGAAGTTGGTATAACGCTTCCTTTTGAAGCTTTCCACTATAGTCTAAAGATTCAATAGTCTTCAGTGGATCCTCTGGCAGGTGCCGAAGTACATTTTACTAATTTTAAGGTAATTACTTTTGGCCAAATATTATTGCACAGGTAGAATTTCTTGGAATAGAATATGATAGGGAAATTTAGCAGAGGAAGAGCAAGGGGAAAAGAGTTTTCCAAAAGAGCTTTGCACATTCACCCACAAGGTTCACAGAGCAAATCACTGATAAAGAATCCCAGAATCGTGACACTGCAAGAGTAGCTATTTGGCCCATTTTATTGCGCTGGCTCTCCAAATGGGCATTATGACCCAAAAACAGAAATTGCTGGAAAAACCCAGCAGGTCTGGCAGCAAGTGTGGAGAGAAATCAGAGTTAACATTTCAGGTCCAGTGACCCTTCCTCAGAACTGATGGTAGTTTGGAAAAAGTTGTTTTTTGTGCAGAAGATAGGGCGGGATGTGAGGTGAGCAGTAAATGATAAGAGGAGATAGTGTCCAAAGAGAAAAAAGGACAGATGAACATACAAAAGAGTGGATGACAGTCGGCCTGGGAGAATGAATAGCTGCTAATAGGGTCTATTAGTTTGCTAACGAAGGTTGTTGTGTGGTAGCAGCCCATGTGATGACAAGGCTTAGTGGGTGGGATTAGGAGTAAGAACATGGGAGAAGGTGCTCAGGCCCTAAAACTGTTGAACTTGCCATTGAGTTCAGGAGGCTGTAGAGTTCCCAAGTGGAAAATGAGGTGCTGTTCTTCCAGCTTACACTGAGCTTTGCTAGAGCACTGCAGCAAGCCAGAGACATGGAAGGTGGGTAGGGAACAAGATGGTGTGTTGAAGTGGCGGGCAACTAGAAGCTCAGGGTCTTTTGTGCATGCAGAACATAGATGTTCTGTGAAGTGGTCACCCAGTCTATGCTTCTTTTCCCCAGTGTAGACGTGACCACATTGCAAACAGTGAATACAGCAGACTCGATTGTGGGAAAGGAATAACAAGGTGTAGAGCTGGATGAGCACAGCAGGCCAAGCAGCATCAGAGGAGCAGGAAGGCTGACATTTTGGGCCTAGACCTTTCTTAAAAAAAAGAAGGGTCTAGGCCTGAAACGTCAGCCTTCCTGCTCCTCTGATGCTGCTTGGCCTGCTGTGTTCATCCAGCTCTACGCCTTGTTATCTCAGATTCTCCAGCACCTGCAGTTCCTACTATCTCTGACTCGATTGTGGGAAATGCAGGTAAAGCACTGCTTCACCTGGAAGGCGTGTTTGGGTCCTTGGATACTGAGGAAGGAGGAGGTAAATGGGCAGGTGTTACACTTTCTGCAGTTGCAGGGGAAGGTGCTGTGGGAGTGTAGGGAGGATGTTGAGAGCGAAGGAGTGGTGGACCAGGGTGTCCAGGAGAGAACAGTCCTTGTGGAAGGCAGACAAGGGAGGGGAGGGGAATATGTGTCTGGTGGTGACGTCCTGCTGGAGGTGACAGAAATAGTGGCTAATGATCCTCTGGATGTGGATGCCAGTGGGATTGTAGGTGATGACAAAGGGGACCCTATCGGCGTTGTGGGAGAGCAGAGTGGGGCTGGACCTAGCTGAGGGCCCTGTCTACTACAGTGCTGAGGAATCCTTGGTTGAGGAAGAAAGTGGACATTTTGGAGACCCTCTTGTTGAAGTTGGCATCATCAGAACAGATGCAATGGAGACAAAGGAACTGGGAGAATAGAATAGAGTCTTTACAGGAAGCAAGGTATGAGGATGTATAGTCAAGGTAACTGTGAGAATTGGTGGGTTTGTAGTGGTTACTAGTAGCCAGCCTATTCCCAGAAATAGAAACAGATGTTGAGGAAGGAAAGGGAGGAGTCAGAGATAGACTAGGTAAAGGTGAGAGTGAGGTGGAAATTAAAAGTGAAATTGATAAACTTTTCCAATTCCGGATCAGAGAGAGAAGCAGCATCAATGATATCATTGATATACCGGAGTAAAAGTTGTGGGCGGGAGCCAGAATGGGGCTGGAACCAGAAATGTTCCGCAAATCCCACAAAGAGAGAGGCATAACTGGGGCCCATGTGGGTACTCATGGTCACCTCTTTGACCTGAAGAAAATGAGAGGAGTTAAAACAGAAGTTGTTAAGAGTGAGGATCAGCTTGGCCAGGCAGGGGAGACTGTTGGTGGATAAAGCTTAGGCCTTTATTCCAGTAAGAAGCAGAAAGCCCTGAGACGATCCTAATGGGGATGGACGTGTAAAGGGATTGCACGTCCATGGTAAAGAGGACGTGGTTGGAGCCCACAAATTGGAAATTCTGAAACTGATGTAAAGTATCAGGGGAGTTGCAGATGTGAATGGGAGCATTATGACTCATTGATTTTCTCCTCCATTTTCCCTGTTACCTTGCACAGTGTTTCTATTCAAATCATCGTCTCATTTTCTCTTGAAAGTTTCAGTTGAACTGTGAAATAACCCAGTATGTGGTAGAGAGCTGGTGAGTTTGCAGGTGACAGAACAAAAGACAGAGGTGAAATAGTTACAATTTAATGTAGAAGTAAAATTTCTCTGGATTTAAATAACTGTAATATGATGGTGTTAGGGAAAAAATAAGACTTTGTTTTGCTGTATATTTTAAGATCTTTTGAACTGTGTTCTATATTTAGATAGCTTATTTTATCTTTTTTTGTTTTCTTGTGTCTAATAAACTTCTGTCTAATTCTTAAAGTAAATCTGCAGCTTTGTGTGGTTATGTTTTAGTGAATGATCAACAATCTAAATAAAACAAAATAGTTAATGAACTATCATGCTAAATTTCATTTAGGTATCTTACTTGTTCAGTTGTAACATCAGCTTGGATCATAACATTTTAAACCCGTACCCCTCACTCTTAATTTTTATACAGGTGGGATTTGTTTCTCCCTGTATACTCTGTCTGGAACTCTCATGATTTCGAAAACTTTATTCGAATCTCCTCTTAGCTTCTCCTTTCGAAGGGAAACAGTTCCAATATCTCCAGTCTATCCTCTTTTCCTCATCCCTGGAATTTATTCTGATTCTCTCCCATGTGTTCACATCCTTTCTTCAGTGTGTCATCCAGAACTGTGCACAACATTCCAGTTGAGATCAAAATAATGTCTTATACGAGTTCAACATTACGTTCTTGCTCTTGTATTCCATGCTAGTATTAAGAAAACCAAGGATATTGCAAGCTTTATTAACTGCTCTGTCCACCTTTCCTGCCATTTTTAGTGCTTTATGGGCTCAATAAGTACAGTGTTGCTTGCACGTTGCCTTCATTATAACTGCCTGTAAGATGGCTGCCTGCAGTGAGTGACAGGCATAGGTCATTTAACTACAGAAAGCCAGGAAGGACATTTGCACATGATTGCATCGCTCCAAACAAACATTTTCATACCTGAACTTCAGCTTACAGCAATGTCTAAGACATTGATGCTTCAGTCAGCAGCACCCTCAATTACGCTCTTCAAGGAGCATAATGTTATTATGCTGTGCATATTTACTCCATTGGGTTGACAGTTTTTTTCCCATGTTGAAGATTTCTGTTGTCCCACTGAAGGAGAGGGTATTGGCTTTATGCTCACATTGATGCAAACGGGAGCAACTGGTTCTGAAACTCTGTGATGCTACTGCCAGTCTCGCACGGTAAACTTTGCGGAAGGTAGATAGAACTCTCTGAGGTTTTGGCTGAAGCTGTAATAGGAGACTAATAGTACTCCTCAAAAATTCAGAGATAGTAAGAACTGCCTGGATTCAGAGATAACACAGTGTGGAGCTGGAGGAGCACAGCAGGCCAGGCAATATCAGAGGAGCAGGAAAGTTGATGTTTCGGGTCAGGGCCCTTCCGAAACGTTAACATTTCTGCTCCTCTGATGCTGCCTGGCCTGCTGTGCTCCTCCAGCTCCACACCGTGTGATCTCAAAAATTCAGAGCCATTTTCACTGGGTGCTCACTAACTGATGAAATGTGTCACTCTGTTAAATAGGTAAAGCAATTTATATTCATTTGTTAAAAGCAGTTCACTAACATATATCAAAGCCGATAATAGTTAACAGTTTTCATTCAAAACAAATACAACCAAACAACTTTAACCAAAACTGGTACACAAAACCATGGAAAATGTTTTCTAATACAATAATAGCTGTCTTATACAAATAATTTTATTAAAATGACTACAGGTATTCTATTAAGTGGCGATTGAAATAGTTGCTTCAATTACACCATGCCAGTTTCTATCTCTGTTGGTTTCTGGTTATGTATTCATCATTATGCATATATTTTAAATGTGATATCTTTTTGTTTTATTACTATATAATTAAATACTGGGATTCACTTCATACACATTTCACCAAGGAATCCTTCACACTACAAACGTTCAAACACAACAGTGTAGCGCCATCTCCTATTTAAGAAAGGATTGTGGTATGAAAGAATGCATAACAACAAATGGAAGTCCAGTTTTGTCCTTGTTTCTCCTGAAAATATTAAGTATTTACTTGGAGTATCTACTTGGAGCCCAGTCATTGCTGTCATTTCACGCAGGGTGATCATTATTGTATGAGAGAAGGCATTAAAAAAAAAACAGGATACTTAACCATGGGTACATGACAACCAATTTCAACCTGTGCTCTGATCTGATCATCTGACTCATGTTCTATTTCTAGCTGGACCACAAGGAAACTGTCAGGAATAGGTTAAAATTGTTACAGAGATTGTAGGAGCTGCTGATGCTGGAGAATCTGAGATAACAAGGTGTAGAGCTGGATGAACACAGCAGGCCAAGCAGCATCAGAGGAGCATGATAGACCCGAAATGTGAGCTTTTCTGCTCCTCTGATGCTGCTTAGCCTGCTGTGTTCATCCAGCTCTACACCTTGTTATGTCAGGAATAAGACCTGGTCATTTTCACTTTGTATCTTCCTATATCAGGCATTGAGATCAATTACAATGCCTCTAATGCTGCCCCAGTTGAGACCATCAAATGCAATGCAAAATAAAGGCACCATATGACCTGGATGGCACTGTCATATGAATGACAAATTTCCCCAGGGGAATCTATGCAATTTTTTTTAATGCATCCACTCGTGGGATGTGGCCAGCATTTATTGCTCAACTGGAGTTGCCTTTGAAAAGTTGGTAAGGAGCTGCTTCTTGAATCACTGTAATTGCTTTTGACGTTTCTATAAATGTGTATTGCTAATATCTTAATTAAATCACGACAATTTGTAATTAGATAGTGTTTCTAACACAGTAAATCATCCAAACACACTCACAGGAGAGTTTATCAAATAAATTTTGACACTGAGCTATATAAGGAGATATTAGGCTAGATGGTTGCCAATGGTGGAATGATTAAAATCAGGATAGGCAAAATCTCGGGACAGGCAAAATCTCAGAATTGGACAGCAACAAAGATCCCTGAATAAGCTAATCTATTATGGAATCTTCTGAGTAACAACCCTAATAGACAATACAGAAAGAGTACTGTTATCTGTCTCTCTCAAACTTCCACTCTTTACGAGCGGATTTGACTTTGTCCATTAGTGTGAAACAGATGATAGTGAATCAGCAGCCCGTTTTACATCTCTCCTTTTATGATAGAAATAAAAAATGAGAGTTGTAAAACAGGCCACCGACTCAATAGCAATTTCATACTATTGCACAAAGTCAAAACAATCCTGCAATGTTTTGTTCAGCAATAACTTAAGTGTATTATGTCAGTGTGTGTGAACTGTGATTTAACACTAGGATGGCCATTTCGAAAGGCATTGAATGAATCCATTGCAAAAAGCAAACAATGAAGAACGTGGCAGCAGAATATCTCAGTGTCAAAACCAAACTGGAGAGCTCTTAGACAGTTCTTTAGTCAATATTGTGTTAAAGATCTAGTCTGCCAGTACATACAACTTTGTGAACAGCACTGAAGTTATTAATTACCATAAATCTTTCCATGTTATTTGCAATGGTGGGTGAGTTTTGGATTTGAACTGCCAACAAAACTGGCTAGCCTTTAATAACTCATCAATAATGCAGGTTAATCTAATCCTTTTACGAGAATAAATTATTGTTTGCAATGTAAGACATGAGATATTAATCAGTTTTATAAGCATGCATAATGTGTGTGACTGCAAATCTACCTACTTAAGAGAACAATGTTCTGCAATAAACGTAGCACTTTGACATTGACATTATAAAAACCATTAAGTTTCAATCACCATACAGTTCACAAGCGACCTGTTTACTGCAGTACTCTCTTTTGCCATGAGGAAAAGTTCCTAATATTTAAACATCATACCCTCATTAAAGTTCATGAGTTTATGCAAATTTTAGAAAAAATCCCAAGTAATTCTGTTCCCCATCTGAGTAAAATCTTCTGTAAGCATAATTTATGTCTATTGCCTATGAGGAAATTTGAATTTAAAATATAATTTTAACATATTTTGAAAGATACTGTTATTCTGAATTGATGCATGTTTGATAAAGTAAACCTAGAAATGCAGAAACGATGAGTAGGAGTAAGTCTTCAGCCCTCTGAGCCTGCTCTGCCATTCAGTACGATCATGGCTAATCGTCTATTGCACTACCTTGAACCCACTTTCTCCCCACAAACTTTGATACCTTTAAAATCTAAAAATGTATTTATTTATTGGATATATTCAATAACTTAGCCCTCCACAGCCTTCTCTAGTATAAAATTCCATAGATTCGCTACCCTTACAGTGAAGACATCTTCTTCTCATTTTAATCTTAAATGGCACAGCCTGTGTCCTGAGATATTGAACAGCCAGGGAAAACTAATGTCAGTCTTCCTTCATTTAGTCTTTCCAGCTCTGTTAGAATTTTATACATTCCAATCAGATCCCTTTTATCCTTCTAATGAACAAATCTCTCTTTGTAGGACAGTCCTACCATCTTCAGCATCAGCTCAATGAATCTCTGTTGTTCTCCTGTATGGTAAATATATCCCCTCTTTGGTAGGGAGGCTAAAACTGCATGCAACAATCTAGGTAGTATCTTACTAAGGCCCTGTGTAACTGTAGTAAGACATCCCTGCTTCTGACCTCAAATCTCCTTGCAATGAAAACAATTATAAAGTTTACCTTCTTAGCTGCTTGCTACACCTGCCTGTCTGAATTTCATTGACTGGTGTACAAGGAATACGGGTTGCTTTCTATATTCACATTTCTTAATATATCACCATTTAAATAATACTCTGCCTGTCTGCTTTTCGCATTTAGCCATGTTATACAGCATTTGCAATGTGTTTGCCCACTCACTTAACTTGTCTGAACTATCTTGAAGCCTCCTTGCAAACTCCTCACAACAGGCTTTGTACTGTAATTTTCTTTGTTCTCACAGCAGTTTTGTGCCTTTAGCAAACTTGGGAAACATTGCATTTGGTTCCTCCTCTACGTTATTTATAATTATCATGAATAGCTGGTGCCCAAGCACTGATCTTTGTATTACCCCACTACTCACAACCTGCCACTCCAAGAAGAACCCATTTAATTCCACTCTGAGTTCTATGTCTGTCAATGAATTCTCAATCCATGCCAATACATTATCCAATGCTGTGTGCTTTAATTTTGCCCACTGACCTCCTATGTGGGACGTTATTTTGACAATGCTATGGCTTTAAGAGTTGTATTTTGTCCTGGGCTTTTTTGATGAAGAAAGGTTGAGACAGAAGCGCTGACAGGTCTACTCAGAGCCAATGAGGTAAACAGTTTGTGAGGCCTTAGGGGTTTATTTTTAAAAAACTTGGAACAATAGAAGAAGTCTGAAATGGTGGGGTCAAGCTCCCACAGAACCAGGATTTCTGGTTTTAAGTTTTTCAGTAGCAGTTGCTGGGATCTTGAAACTGTGTTTGGAAACTGCAGTACATCGCTTCCTGCTACTCTCTCTCTCTCAAATTTTCTCTTGATGCTTTTCCTCCTGGACTGAAGAATTACATGTGAGATAATCTATTTTACTGAATTGGCCTATGAAAAGTGTGTTTTTGCGATGTTGACATTTTGGAACAGTTGCTGTTCAGTAGTTAGTATTCTTCTAAGTTTTCCAATAGAATTAAGTTATTCAAATTTCTTCTTTATTTTGTTGTATTTTAACTAAAGTGTATGAATAATGTGTGCTTGACCAATCAAATTGCACCTGGAACATTAAATCTAGTATCTGTCTTTAAACTAAGAAAAATATAAGGTCTGGGTTGTCTTCTTAATATATTTTGATGGGGTTGGGTCTGATCCATAACATTATATACATATATTTACTTGCTTTTTTTGATAGAATGGAAAGCTCTAAAATTCATACAATTCAAGCATTATATGAGTTCATTTTTAAATTGGATCTTTGGAATCGTTCGCTTAAAATCAAAATTCTCTGTCTGTTAGTCTCAAATTCTTCATGGGACAGTGAAGGTATTGTGGTATGATATAAAGGTGACTCAATGTGGATGTGCATTCTTATTCCTTGATGGGAAGGGTTCGTTTATGTCAGTATGAGCAATGCAAATTAACAGTTAGAGGAACTGCTAGGTTCCTATCAGGAGAACATGATTTGAACCTCTAATGGTATATAATGGAGTTAGTGGTGTATGTATGTTCTTCAGGGGCTCAAGAAATTCAAACATCTTTATATTTAAACGCATTTTAGGACTTCCAAAGATGAATTCTTAAACTTACATTGTGTGCTTTCTATTTATGACTAATTTATTAATATATAATCAAAAATGGGCTCTTTGACAAAAAAAAAGATAAAACAGCGGCGGGAGTCAAGAGAGAGCAAGGGGACTGCTGCTTTCACTTTGAGAGACTTGCCTCGTGGAGTTGGCGGCCTACTTTTGTTCAGCGGCGGGAGTTGGGAGAGAGTGCGAGGGGACTGCTAGGAAGGTTTAGTAGGAGCAGACACGGGACGGCTGAGTAAGTGAGGTAATATATTTGGGCAGTTGCTTTACCCAAAACACTACTTAGGTAGTGTCTCCCACCCATCCTCCTCCTCTAACCAAAAAAAAAGGTTCTGAGCGCCGATTTGGTAAGGTTACTAGTTTATTTTTCTTCTCAATAGTCTGTTTGGAATTCAGAACAGTGGGAATGGGTGTTAGGGCAGTTGTATGCTCCTCCTGTAGAATGTGGGAGGTAATGGTCACCACTAGTGTCCCCACTGACTTCATCTGTGGGAAGTGCATCCAACTCCAGCCCCTTGGAAACAGCATTAGGGAACTGGAGCTGGAGCTGGATGAACTTTGGATCATTCGGGAGGCCGAGAGGGTAATTGAGAGGAGTTACAGGGAGGTAGTCACACCTCAGGTACAGGAAAAAGGTGGATGGGTTACAGTCAGGGGATGAAAAGGGAACAGGCAGACAGTGCAGGGATCCCCTGTGGCTGTTCCCCTCAATGACAAGTATACCGTTTTGGATACTGTTGGGGGGGGGAATGACTTACCAGGGGTAAGCCATGGGGTACAGGTCTCTGGCACAGAGTCTGTCCTTGTTGCTCAGAAGGGAAGGGGGGAGAGGAGGAGACCATTAGTCATTGAGGACTCCATAGTTAGGGGGACAGATAGGAAATTCTGTGGGAACGAGAGAGACTCGCGGTTGGTGTGTTGCCTCCCAGGTGCCAGGGTCCGTGATGTCTCGGATTGTGTTTTCAGGATCCTTAAGGGGGAGGAGAACAGCCCCGAGTCGTGGTCCACATAGGCACCAATGACATAGGTAGGAAACGGGATGGGGATGTAAGGCAGGAATTCAAGGAGTTAGGGTGGAAGCTTGGAGCTAGAACAAGCAGAGTTGTTATCTCTGATTTGTTACCCATGTCACATGCTAGCGAGGCGAGGAATAGGGAGAGAGAGCAGTTGAACACGTGGCTACAGGGATGGTGCAGGAGGGAGGGATTCAGATACCTGGATATTTGGGGCTCATTCTGGGGTAGGTGGGACCTCTACAAACGGGATGGTCTACACCTGAACCAGAAGGGAACCAATATCCTGGGGGGGAAATTTGCTAATGCTCTTCGGGAGGGTTTAAACTAATTCAGCAGAGGGGTGGGAACCTGAATTGTAGCTCCAGTGAACAGGGGTTTGAGAGTAGTGAGGTCATGAATAAGATTTCAAGGTCGCAGGAGTGTGCTGGCAGGCAGGAAGGTGGTTTGAAGTGTGTCTACTTCCACGCCAGGAGCATCCGGAATAAGGTGGGTAAACTTTCAGCATGGATTGGTACCTGGGACTTCGATGTTGTGGCCATTTCGGAGACATGGATAGAACAGGGACAGGAATGGTTGTCACAGGTTCTGGGGTTTAGACGTTTCAGTAAGATCAGGGAAGGTGGTAAAAGAGGGGGAGGTGTGGCATTGTTAGTCAAGGACAGTATTACGGTGGCAGAAAGGACGTTTGATGAGGACTCGTCTACTGAGGTAGTATGGGCTGAGGTTAGAAACAGGAAAGGAGAGGTCACCCTGTTGGGAGTTTTCTACAGGCCTCCGAAAAGTTCAAGAGATGTAGAGGAAAGGATAGCAAAGATGATTCTGGATAGGAGCGAAGGTAACAGGGTAGTTGTTATGGGGGACTTTAACTTTCCTAATATTGGCCAGAAACGCTATAGTTTGAGTACTTTAGATGGGTCAGTTTTTGTCCAATGTGTGCAGGACAGTTTCCTGACACAGTTTATAGATAGGCCAACAAGAGGCGAGGCAACATTGGATTTGGTACTGGGTAATGAACCAGGCCAGGTGTTAGAATTGGAGGTAGGTGAGCACTTCGGTGATAGCGACCACAATTCAGTTACGTTTACTTTAGCGATTGAAAGGGATATGCATATATTGCAGGGCAAGAGTTATAGCTGGGGGAAAGGCAATTATGAGGCGATTAGGCAAGATTTAGGATGCACAGGATGGGGAAGGAAACTGCAGGGGCTGGGCACAATTGAAATGTGGAGCTTGTTCAAGGAATAGCTACTGTGTGTCCTTGATAAGTATGTACCTGTCAGGCAGGGAGGAAGTGGTCAAGCGAGGGAACCGTGGTTTACTAAAGAAGTTGAATCTCTTGTCAAGAGGAAGAAGGAGGCTTATGTAAAGATGAGGCATGAAGGCTCAGTTAGGACACTTGAGAGTTACAAGTTAGCCAGGAAGGACCTAAAGAGAGAGCTAAGAAGAGCCAGGAGGGGACATGAAAAGTCTTTGGCAGGTAGTATCAAAGAAAACCCTAAAGCTTTCTATAGGTATGTCAGGAATAAAAGAATGACTAGAGTAAGATTAGGGCCAGTCAAGGACAGTAATGGGATGTTGTGCGTGGAGTCCGAAGAGATAGGAGAGGTGCTAAATGAATATTTTTCGTCAGTATTCACACATGAAAAAGACAATGTTGTTGAGGAGAATACTGAGATACAGGCTATTAGACTAGACGGGATTGAGGTTCATAAGGAGGATTTGTTAGCAATTCTGGAAAGTGTGAAAATATATAAGTCCCCTGGGCCGGATAGGATTCTCTGGGAAGCCAGGGATGAGATTGCAGAGCCTTTGGCTTTGATCTTTATGTCGTCATTGTCTACAGGAATAGTGCCAGAAGACTGGAGGATAGCAAATGTTGTCCCCTTGTTCAAGAAGGGGAGTAGAGACAACCCTGGTAATTATAGTCCAGTGAGCCTTAATTCGGTTGTGGGTAAAGTGTTGGAAAGGATTATAAGAGATAGGATTTATAATCATCTGGAAAGGAATAATTTGATTAGGGATAGTCAACACGGTTTTGTGAAGGGTAGGTCGTGCCTCACAAACCTTATTGCGTTCTTTGAGAAGGTGACCAAACAGGTGGATGAGGGTAAAGCGCTTGATGTGTTGTATATGGATTTCAGTAAAGCGTTTGATAAGGTTCCCCACGGTAGGCTATTGCAGAAAATACGGATGCATGGGATTGTGGGTGATTTAGCGGTTTGGATCAGAAATTAGCTAGCTGTAAGAAGACAGATGGTGGTGGTTGATGGGAAATGTTCATCCTGGAGTTCAGTTACTAGTGGTGTACCGCAAGGATCTGTTTTGGGGCCACTGCTGTTTGTCATTTTTATAAATGACCTGGATGAGGGCATAGAAGGATGGGTTAGTAAATTTGCGGATGACACTAAAGTCGGTGGAGTTGTGGATAGTGCAAAAGGATGTTGCAGGTTACAGAGGGACATAGACAAGCTGCAGAGCTGGGCTGAGAGGTAGCAAATGGAGTTTAATGCGGAAAAGTGTGAGGTGATTCACTTTGGAAGGAGTAACAAGAATACAGAGTACTGGGCTAATGGCAAGATTCTTGGTAGTGTGGATAAGCAGAGAGATCTCGGTGTCCACGTGCATAGATCCCTGAAAGTTGCCACCCAGGTTGATAGGGTTGTTAGGAAGGCGTACGGTGTGTTAGGTTTTATTGGTAGGGGGATTGAATTTTGGAGCCATGAGGTCATGTTGCAGCTGTACAAAACTCTGGTGCAGCCGCACTTGGAGTATTGCGTACAGTTCTGGTCGCCACAATCTGAGAAGGATGTGGAAGCATTGGAAAGGGTGCAGAGGAGATTTACCAGGATGTTGCCTAGTATGGAGGGAAGGTCTTAGGAAGAAAGGCTGAGGGACTTGAGGCTGTTTTTGTTAGAGAGAAGAAAGTTAAGAGGTGACTTAATAGAGACATACAAAATGATCAAAGGATTAGATAGGGTGGATAGTGAGAGCCTTTTTCCTTGGATGGGGATGGCTAGCACAAGGGGACATAGCTTTAAATTGAGGGGTGATAGATATAGGACAGATGTCAGAGGTAGGTTCTTTACTCAGAGAGTAGTAAAGGCTTGGAATGCCCTGCCTGCCACAGTAGTAGGCTTGCCAACTTTAAGGGCATTCAAATGGTCATTGGATAAACATATGGATGATAATGTAATAGTGTAGGTTAAGTGGGCTTCAGATTGGTTTCACAGGTCGGCGCAACACCGAGGGCCGAAGGACCTGTACTGCGCTGTATTGTTCTATGTTCTATGTTCTAACTTATCACCAGAGTTGAATGTGAGGCAGTTGCATTCAAACATTTGTAGACATTATGTATCAAGCTGTTGATTCAGTGTCACAATGAATTCTTCAGCCTTTTTAAAATGTGCCAGTTATTCACAGCTCAAACTGTCTTCATTAAGATATTATCATCAATCAAGAGTGAATGAATGCAACTAAGACTACCTTGAAAAATTTATGATGGCATTCAGAGGTGACAGACATAAGCACTTGGAAGAAACGGTTGCTGCAGTGTTTGTGCAAAATAGAAATAGCCAGAGCTCAGCCTGACTCCCAAGGGCACCATTGTGAGATTTCCTGGATGAGGTGAACCTTACATCACAAGAGGTTGGAAGAGAATATAACTGGAATGGGAGGGATCTTTGATTATGTTTGTTGCTTCCCCATGGCAGTGGGAAGTGTAGATGGTCAATGGAAGGAATGCTTTTTTTTGTGATGTATTGGGCTGTGTTCACAACTGTCAGTAATTTTTTGCGGTCTTGGGCACACCAATTACCGTACCAAGCTGTGATGCATCCAGATAGAACCTGTTCTATGTTGCATCTATAAAAATTGGCAGTTATTGCAGACATGCTGAATTTTTTTAGCCTATTGAGGAAGGTGTGCTTTATTGACTGTAGTGGATCGTCCAGGATAGATTGTTGGTGATATTTACTCCTAGGAACCTGAAGCTATTGACCACCTCCATCTCAACACCATTAATACAGACAGGGGCATGTCCTCCATACCACTTCCTGAAGTTGATGACCAGCTCCTTCATTTTGATAACATTGAGGAATAGATTGTTGTCTTTACACCATGCCGCTAAGCCATCTATCTCTTTCCTGTATCTGTCTTGTCATTCTTTGAGATCTGACCCACTATCGTTGCATCGTCAGCAAATTTGTAAATGGAGTTAGAGCAGAATTTGGCCATGCATTTGTGAGCATAAAAGGAGAATTGTATGGGGCTGAGTATACAGCCTTGCAGGGCACCAGTGTTGAGGGTTGTTGTGGAGGAGGTGTTGTCACTTATCCTTACCGATTGTGGTCTGTGGGTCAGGAAGTCGAGGATACAGTTGCAGAGCGGGGAGCGGAGTCCTAGGTCTTAGAGATTGGAGATGGGTTTCGTTGAAATTTTGATGTTGAAGGCAGAGCTAAAGTCAATAAATAGGAGTCTGATGTAGGTGCCCTAAGTTGTGAATACTGGAAGCTACAAACATTAATACAGAGCGCCCTGTTCCTTGCAGACAGAAAGAACTCATGCACGCACTGTGTCTGTTTCAACTCAACATTAACTGGTTCATTTCTCAGGACAATGCCCTGACCAATCAGAGTCAAGCTGCCTGTTTAAAACTTATACGAAGTCTGGCTATTAATTGTCAATTATCATTCTTTGGTACATTCTTCACAGTGTTGCCTCAACCAATCAGATTTCAGGTGCCAACCAATTAGCACTATCCTTTCATACTGTATAAATGTTAGTTTTCCCCTTGAATTAATTTTCTGCAAATTGTCCTGATTATTCCGAGGTGAAAAGTTTCAACAAAATGTCTTTTTCAGCAAAAATATATAGGCAGGTCCTATTGATTAATAAAGCCAAACAAATATCAGCTTTTGTAACAGCAGATGGTTTTTATCAATGTAATGCCATGCCTTTTGGAATGAATAATGCAGCTGAAACTTTCTATTGATTAACCAACAAGGTCATAGAAAGATTATGCCTTGTTTTATCTGTACTGCAGATTTGGTTATGTTCAGCCAAACTTGGGAGGAACAATTACACCGCTTGAACAAACTGTTTAATCAGCTATAAAGAGCCAGTTTGTCCATAAATTTAACTAAAAAGTGCACTTGCAAAGCAAAAGTGATTCATTTGGGCCATACTGTGGGACTGGCCAAGTAGCACCGAGAGAAGTTAAAATGGTGTGCCTGGATATTTCCCCATGCTTAACACAAAACACAAAATTCTGCAATACATTGGCATGAGTGAATTGCAAAAGAAGTACATTCTGAATTTCAGGACTGTGATGGCTCTTTTGAAAAGTTTATTGAAGAAAGTAAGAAGATTTGGATTGACACCAGTACTCTAAGCCAGCATTTCCTTTCTCTCGAGCACAATTGTAAACAATCTGGTGGACCCAATTAGACCCAAGTCAAGTAGATCCACTTAAACAAATAATCCATTTGCTATCAGAATGATTTGTTTTTTCTGGCACTCCAAATGTGTTTTCTGCATTTTCCCACAGCTGCCGCTTAAACCAGTTCCATTTTAACTCCAATGGATGCAGCAGTTGAGAGTTTGTCTTATCTAGATTATTATAACGCTCTATTACATCTTTGAACTTGTGGATGCCTTTAGGAAATCATCCAGTCAAAATATCACAGATAAACCAAATCGCTGTTCCAACAGTATCTGAACACTTCAGTCAGTCATGATATTTGGTTGCCATGCTGTATGCAGAAAGAAGCAAAATGGGTTGTCCACTCTATTGGCACCTTTAGTTTGTACAGGGTGGCTCAGTGTTTAGAACTGCTGCCTCACAGTGACAAGAACCAGGGTTTGATTCCAGCTTAAGGCAACTGCGTGGAGTTTGCACATTCTCTCTGCGTGGGTTTCCTCCCACAGTCCAAAATAGGTTCTTCACTCCCTGAAACCTGTAATGCCATGCAGGAGCATCATGGCTAATCATCTACCTCAGAAATATCTTCTTGTACTATTTCAATGACCCTTGATTCCTTTAGTATCTACAAATCTGTTGATTTCTGAAATGAACATAGTAATTCACCAACTAATTATGGTATTCAGAAATAAGTGCGGCTTAGATGGAGAGGAAAAGAAGGGTCTTCACCTGAACAAAGTAGTCAGTGACCAGGGTGCACAGATTTAAACTAAGCTGAAAGAAATGACTTGGTTATGCTGTAACTTACAGCAATGGGAATAATAAAGGCAGATAACTCCTCTGTTGTTGGCACAGGTACATAGACCAACTGGCCTCCTCTTTGTCATAACTTTCCTGTATCCAAATATTTTGATGTCCACAATGACCAGATTTAAAGCAGGCAGCCTACTGAAGTGAAATGTGATAGTGGAGACTATCTGAAAGGAACCAGTGTTCACGAGTTAATCTGCTTCACAGAGCACGCTTCGTGCCAGGTTATGTTCCTAACATCAACAGAAATTGGAGCAGGGGATGTGTAGTTCAGAATGCCCCACAATCCCAGCTGCTGGGGGTTTAACGATGTATATTAATGAAAAAAATGGAATAATTCAGAAATGGTGCATAATACATTCTTTCTTATTATTTTTAATGACAAATTTTGTTTTGATCTACACAAACACTGTGTTTTCAACAATTATAATATCCTGTCCCATTTGAGGAAATTCATAGTGGCAACATCACTATGGTAGTTAATGTACATAGTGAAATATTTTAAGAACAAGGGCTAAATTGATGGAATTATTCATAAAAACCAAAAATTTGAAGAAAGGGATTTCTCAATTTATTCATCTAATCAGTTTATCAAAGCCCATTGCTAGCTGAAGGAAGAGTTGAGGATATGTTTGTTTTAAGTTGAAAACCTGCCTTGAAACCAGAAAACACTAAAACTCTATCAATCATATTCTGAATCGCT
This sequence comes from Ginglymostoma cirratum, assembly GCA_024137785.1. Classification (NCBI taxonomy): domain Eukaryota; kingdom Metazoa; phylum Chordata; class Chondrichthyes; order Orectolobiformes; family Ginglymostomatidae; genus Ginglymostoma; species Ginglymostoma cirratum. The sequence goes on along the minus strand of JAHRHZ010000019.1, from coordinate 42,179,799 downwards.
CCTGCTGACTGATACTGAAAGCACGGTAACAGCACAGTGCGGAGCCTGCAGTCAAACCAGTCAGCTGTTGGAGCACTTGTGTGCTTGCTTTGTTTGGCCAAACAAGTTTATTTCTCAGAAGATGGTCACAGCAAGATACAGAGTGGAGTGTTTGGGTTGTACACTGTGTTAGCACACTTACTTTGTATATCGATGGCATGGTGGTGTAGTGGTTAGCACTGCTGCCTCACAGTGCCAGGGACCTGGGTTTGACTCCAGCTTAAGGCTACTGCCTGTGTGGAGTTTGCCCATTCTCCTAGTGTCTGTGTGGGTTGCTTCTGGGTGGTCCAGTTTGCTCTCTCAGTCCAAAGATGTGCAGGTTATTTGGAATGGCCATGCTAAATTGCCCATAGTGTCCAGGGATGTGTAGTTTAAGTGAATTAACCATGGGAAATGTAGGGTTATTGGGAGTGCGTAGGATGCTGTTCAGAGGTTCAGTGTGAACTCGATGAGCCCAATGGCCTTCTTCCACACTGTTGGGATTCTATTATATGGGACCTGAGTTTGGAGTGTAAGTTCTGCAATGTGTCACTGTCTTCATCAAGATTAAACATGGTGTTATATTTCTAAGATTGTGGGGGGTAGGGCAGAGTTCAGCCACTTGTCCATCAGATAGATGTTCAGCAGACGAGCCTTGTATACCCAGATAAAATAATGTAAACCACAAAACCAAACCATGTAGTCAAAAGAACGTGTTTATTTTCATTTGTGATAATATCAGTAATTATCGATAAGGAAGTGAAATAATTAGAGTCTAATTGAAAATAGTATCAAAATGATACTATTCATATGATCTAGGACTTGAGTTAATGAGTGCAGTGCTGACAAATTTTTATTCAGTACAAGAAAAATGCTGCAGGAGTTAACCTGCATACTAGGCGATGGGAAGTCACCCATGTGGCATATTGAGAGCCGAATGAATGTCACCACTAGGGAACAGAGTCCATAACATGATTAAATTTAACAAGATCTGAGATACGCCAATGCCAGAAGGCATTACTCAGATCAAAACTTTGAATCAAGAGCCGTACGTAAATTGGCTCACAGTATTGTTTAAGAAAATCAGGAATCTGGCCAAGTAGAACATCTGCATATTCGAGACCTCACAGAATAAGAATTTACCAAGGAATAATATCACAGATTAAAGAAATGTAGCACTAATTCAGTTCTTGAAAGTATGAAGTTATGTATAGTTACAATGAAAATGAGGATGAATTAACATTGTTAATTGATTAATCTCTGGAAGTATTATCATAAAAAGCAATAATAGATCTCTTGCCTGTAGACAAAGGTCCACAAAAGCCTAGGAATTAGATTATGCCCAAATTTGAGTACAATCCTGATATAGTGGACATTGTATGCACTTAATTATATTGATGGCTGGAACACAGCAAATTGTTGTACTTGGTATTTCTGGACAAGCTTTATGTGTGACTCCAGAGATAGCTTGCAAGACATAGATTGATGAGAGATCAGGCTGCCCAGGTGATGGCCAAGAGCTTCAGGAGAGAGCAAGCTGGGTGGGGAGGCAATTGGTGAGGGCCAATTGCAGCCCTCAATTGTAATATGTAACTGGCTGTGTGGTTGCACTCCAGCTCTCATATGCTGATCTTTTCACCTCCTGTTTGTGCAGACCGCAATTTATCCAGGATTCCATCACCCATACAATATTCTATCATCTTTGTCCTTGACAACCTCATTGCCTCTTTCCTCTTCAATTTTTTGAGCTCTAAATTCTTCTTCAACTCTTTATGAATCTTTATGAATCCATTCATTGCTTTGTCCTATTTGATTTCGGCAACCTTCTTCAGCCTTATTCTGTTTTCATGCCTTCCATTTATTGTTTTATGTATCCAGGAGTGTTTTCACAGACAACTGATTTTTATCTTACCAATCACCAGATAACCTGGGGTATGTTTTTCATCTATTACCGCTTTGTAAATCATCCATGTTTTCAATTAATTAATTTACATGTGAATCTTGTTAAGGACAAAGGGAGAAGTGGGGAGAGGGAGATGGGGCTTAATCAATAATGAATAGGAAACGGGCTTTCAGGTATTGTTAATCAATCTGTTCAGCGATATTATTACACACTTCTCGAGCAGGTTGAATTTGAACACAGGCCTCCTGGTTTAGCATTAGGGACACTACCACTGCACCACATGTCTTTCAAATTTAAGAAAAGTTATTGACCTGTTTATCTAGTGAACCTGCTCAGAGATGTTGTTACTCACCTCAGAAGCAGGTGGGGCTTAAACCCAGGCCTCTTAGCTCACGGTTAGGGACACTACCACTGTGCCACAAGACGGCCTGTTTCATGTCTGTCAGTCTCCTGACTCTTGAGTACTTGAAGGTGAAATTCATCTAAGTTATATGAAATAAGCTTGTACTTAATCGGCAGACTTTTTTTTCACGAAGCCTGATTTTCTTTCCACTGAAGTTGATTTGACTTGATTTATTTATTCATTGTCATGTGTACCTAAGTACAATGAAAACTATGTTTATAAGCAGATCATAGTAAGTAAGAATATACAGATCATAGGGTGAAAAAAAATCCTTAGACAGAGGCATACAGGTCACGTCGTACAGGGCGCGTGCTAGGCAAGATCAACATTAGCAAGATCAACGTTATTTGAAGTTAGAGAGTCCATTCATCAGCCTAGTAATGGTTGAGAAGAAGCTGTTCCTGAACCTGCTTGTGTGTGTGTTTAAGCTCCTGTACCTCCTACCTGATGGAAGCGATAGTAGGAGATCATTATCGGGGTGGGATGAGGTCTTTGATGATGTTGGCAGCCTTTCCACGGCAACGAGCTGTGTAAATGGATGGAAGGATGGCTTCTGTGATACTCCGGGCTGTGCACACCAACTTCTGTAGTTTCTTACAGCCCTGGGCAGAGCAGTTGCCATACCAGGCCATTATGCACCCGGATAGTATGCTTTCCATGTGCATCTGTAAAAGTTGGTGAGCGTGTTTATGGATGTGCTCAATTTCCCAAGACGCCTGAGGAAGAAGAGGTGTTGTGCCTTCTTGACTGTCGCATCTACGTTGGAAACCCAGGGCAGATTGTTGGTTGCTGTCACTCCCAGAAACTTGACGCTGTCCACCCTCTCAACCTCAGCTCTGTTGATGTAGATGGGGGCGTGCTCTCCTCCTTTCCTTCTGAAGTCAATGATCGGTTCTTTAGTTTTGCTGATGTTGACTGAGAGGTTGTTTTTGCTGTACCATGTCACCAGGCCCTCTATCTCCTTTCTGTATTCTGATGAAACAGTAGTTCAAACCTTTTTTTGGACACTCACTTCCCAGTCTTGCTGGCCTTCCTAGTCTTCCAGTTTTGATGAAGTGTCACCAGGCCTGAAACATTAACCCTGTTTTCCTCTGATGATGCTTCCCTGCTACCCACCACCCAGCACCCCAACACCCCCCACCGAATCTACTGCGTTTCTTCAGCAAGTTCTGTTTTTGTTGCAGATCTCCAGCATCCACAGTTTGTCATTTTATTCCTAGCCTTGGTGTTGCTTTATCTGCTTTGAAATAAAACATCCTGGCAATGTTTTCCATATCAGTGGAAATTTAAAAACCTCATGGTGAAAATTTGGCTGCTGGTACAATATAGGCCCGACTTGAGGTGCTGGTGTAGCCCAGTTATAGCCTCCTTCCATTCAACTCCATCTTTTGGAGCAGAGCATTCATCGTTATTTGATGTCGTCTTTAAAACTTCCCTGAAATGGGATTTTTAAAGAGCTTTTCATGAACCTCTTTACAACATCACAGTCTGAGATCACGGTCAAGTATGACTGCAAATTTCTGGGATTCTGTTTGAATGGTAATCACATTGAGGTTTTCAACAACAAATACACAGAATGTTAGAGAAACTCAGCAGGTCTGATAGCATCTGTGGAGAGAGAAACAGAATTAGAGAAACAGAACGTTGGATGGAAAATATTCAACATGGTGCTCAGTTACGAGTGGTGTATCACAGGTATCTGTTCTGGGTCCTCTTCTATTTGTGATTTTTGTAAAGGACAGCCAGAGACATTTTCTTAGGGTGGAGGTAGCTATTATGAGGGGGCATAGTTTTATAGTAAGTGGAGGTAGATATAGGGGAGACATCAGAGGTAGGTTCTTTACTCAGAGAGTGGTCAGGGTGTGGAATGCATTACCGGAGAAGGTAGTGGAGTCGGCCTCATTAGGGGCATTTAAGCGGCTATTAGATAGGCATACGGATGATAGTATAAGGTAGGGGTGGAGGTTAGATAGACCTTAGGATCAGGGTAAAAGGTTGGTACAATGTCATGGACCGAAGGGCCTGTGCTGTGCTGTACTGTTCTATGTTCTATGTTCTAATTAACATTTCAGGTTCAGTATGACTCTTCACAGCTGAAAGGAGCTGGAAAATAGTATTTTTTTAAATCTACTTTTGACAGAGCCAGTGCAAAAGACAAAGTATTGCCAATTGTGGAGGGGAAGAAAGATTTAAGATAGGTGTAAATTAGATGTGGAAAAGTTAGAATTGGTCCTCTCTGAAGCGTAGACAAGACAAACAAGACAAGGCTGAGGGAACAGAAGGGTCGAAGAGAATGTAGGTAAAATGGAGAACAGACATAATGCAGTCAGTTTCTGAAGTTATTGAATTCAAATTTGAGATCACGTGGCTTTAAAGTGCCAAAGTGGAAAATGAGGTGTTATTCTTTGACATAACAAGGTGTGGAGCTGGATGAATACAGCAGGCCAAGCAGCATCATAGGAGCAGGAAAGCTTGACATTTCGGGCCTAGATCATCTCTGTTATTCCTTGGTCTTGTTTTGTGCTTTATTGGAACGTTGCAGCAGGCCCAGGACAGAAGTGTGGTATCAGAGCAACCAGATGTCTATCGATGAGGAGTTTACAATGATTTCTTCACCAAACTTTCTCCTGGGAAGATGAGCCCCAACTACCCATGGGCACATTTGCTTATGGCAGTACATAAAAAGTAAAGGGTAAATTAGCGCAAATAGTACACCACCAATGACATCTCATGTTCAAAGTCCTTTGCCTCTTCTGCACTCTTTCTCATCCACATTATTATGTAGAGCAGGGAATTGCAAGCTGGGGTGCATAGACATTCTGATCTCATTGTCCTCCTGAATGGGACAGATCTGCAAAAGAATTCAGGTGCTTTGGGACTGGGTGAAGCCAGTGCACATGCGAAAATGAAATGACAAAATAGAAACCTTGAAGGAAATGACTGTCCAGTTTAAATCCAAAAATGCTGCCACTTTTACTGTCAGACTGTTTGTAAAGCTCAGTTTGAGTCAAGCAGAATGTTCAAAATGACAGAACTGATTTTAATTCTTGTCAGAACTTGGTTGGATCATGGTTTGTGCTTTTTTTCCAATATTAAGGGGCTTGAGTCACATTAATTACTATGCCTTATTCGCATGGAATTGGTAATTAGATGCATATCCTGAAATAACAGGCAGATCGTTGACCAGGAGGTGGGGCGGAGACAGACAATCTGGCAGCTTCTCCATGAATCTGAGTCACATCCTACAGGTTAAAGTGTGGGAGGGCAACATGGGGTTGCAGGCAGCAGTTGGAAATATATTTGTGGACCAAGAGGAGATTCTGTGAATTCAAGCTTCATAACAATATTTTTAAAACTTATCTCCACAGTTTTTGTGAGCAGTCCGAAGCAGTTTTATTAACTGATGTGCTCACCGGCTCTATTACTGAACATGTTCCGTCCCTTAGAATCAATGTGCTTTCTGCTCATTGGGATGGGAAAATATTCTCGAGGTACCATTTGTTGAATATTTCGTATAGCAATACAGAGAAGACGTTAGTTTCTAGGTGTCCGATAGGTTTATTTACAAGAACTTTAAATAGCTATGCAATCACAAAATGTCTGTATTCATGCTGATCCTAGCTCGAGCTCCTCACAACTTTTTGTGATTTTGTTTTCTCTTATTCCACACCCAGGCTTAAGCAATCAAGCACAGTGAGCATGGATCCGTTACCAGACTCACATAATTGAACATGGAACAATTGAACAGTGCACCTTTCACAAACTCCTTTCTCATGCTTTAACCGGGTACACTCTTTTTGCCTGGAGCGATTAGAAATGATGGTCAACTTATTTGCCATAAATGTTGGCATCCTACCACCCTATTAATAAGCAGCAGGGTTAAACCCTTTCATCTTTTTGATTGCAGAGTGAGATGACACTTGAAGCAAACAGGCACCAGTTGGGTCACACTTTCTGGGAAATGTCATGAGCAGCAGGAAGTAGATTTTATGAGTAATGCGTTGGTCAGATGTATATCTCAGTCAAACCACTACTGCTTTATTCCATTTATTTTAAAAAAAGTTATTCAGCTGAGTGGCATCTAGGCTGAGTGCTGAGGATAAGTCAGGGCTGTTTCTGAGAGACTTTCTTTCTGATTTCTTGCTCCAGTAGGTCAGAAATTTTAATGATTAACTAAATATCAGAAGCAGGCTTGCCCTCTCCACAGCACAACAGAAAGCTATCTTGTAAATTTACCTCATTGTTTGGCTGCCTGCTCAGAAACATTGCAACTATTTTTCCCAGTCTTACATTTCATTTTAATCCCACTTCACAGTTGCACCAGAAAAGGAAAGGTCACTTCATTTTTGGTTTTTAAAGGGCTAGCCTTGGCCAAGTCTGCATTGAACCTTACTGAAATGTTCATTGTGCCAGAACATAAATTTCATGCCATATAAGACTATTTTTCAGCCACTAATGGACTTTGATGCATTAGCTGCTATTACTCAAACTGGAGCCAATTAGGGCACTTGTCACTGAGTAACATTTATTGTAATTCTCCAGAAATAAGTTTCATTCTTCTCTGACACAAAGTTATGTTTCAGGGATGTAGTATCCCCTCCTTAGGATTAAAGTCAATCAAGTGCAAAGCTTGAGAGGTTTACACTTTTGAATTCTATTTTTATCTTATTTCGAATAATGTTAACCTGCACACCCCACCGCCACATTCCCTCCCCCCTCCCCTCACCTCAACCACCTCACCCCCACTTTAAAAACTTTAATCAGGTAATATCTTTCACATTCTACCATGCATTTTGTACACTATTTCTCCTGGATGTCTGAATAGTTCAGTAAAACTGCCAAGGGGGCTTTAACCTTTTTTTTTATGTTTGTCCCATCCAGGTTTGTGTTCACTACACACTGTTGCAGTCTCACATTGTCACTATTGCAGGAAAATGGATCTCCATTTTGCACTAGGCTCATACTAAAGATTGCCTCAGGAGAACCCTGGGCTATTGTTGTACACCCTTCCACGCTGTTTCTCAAGTGCTTTTTTAACAGTAAGACTGTCGATTTGAGTAACAGTCATGCTTGACTAAATTTACTGACTGCTTCTTATAACTAAGGAATATACGTCCTTGGGTGCCACTATCACAAGGTCAGTGCCTGCATATGCATGTATGAATGTAGCATCTGCATGCACTGCACGTGCATTGTAGGACACCTCAGCATTCAAGTTGGCAGCAAAAATGGAAGTGTGAGTCAAAGTAGGATCTCTGCCTGTCCTTCCATTCTATTGGTTGGACAGCTTGCCTCCAATTAGGGCTACACCTGAGAGCTTGGCTGAGATCAAGAGCTTGCCATCTGGGGTAAGCCTGTATTAAAAATGTCAGCCAAGAATAGAATTTGAGCCAAATTTTCCTGTGCTTTACAGTAAAATAATTTGGTTAGTAATAGTGGTTCCAACACGGCAATAGTGATGATGACGATTGTTTAACATTAACTATGGTTTCAGCTGTTCTTTTTATTGAATAATAATATGACAAATATCGCAAGTCTAATTCCAAATTCTGCTGCTCCAGGCAAGTAGAATATAAAGGAAGGTGATTACACTTAACCATGATCCTAACTGATGAATACAGCAGTCTACAGTCCATGTCTATATTAATGAATATCCTAATATTGAACAGGGGAACTTGATTGACTGCTAATACACGTGACCTCACATGACAGACCCAAAATTATCATACTTGTGACTTTTTGTGTTGCTGTGGTTATAAAAAAAATCATTTAAGATTTTAGGGTGTAAAGCACTATTTTCAACATATTAAACCAACAAGCAATTAGGGAAGGCAGGGGCAACACAATGTCTGCACTCATTTTCCAAAAGTTCTTTACCACATTGTTGTTATGCTGTGTTTATGGAAGCAGAAAACCAATCCATCAAAGTTTCACAAGACTGTGCTCCTGCAAGGAAAGGTGATCATTAAAGCAGCTAGATAGTTATTAAATACGCACGTGATTTATTAACATCCCAGACAGAATACAGCTTGGCAGCACACAATAAGTTGTGGGCGCATAATACTGAAGCAAGCTCCAGACAAAACTAATCTGAGACAAATCAATCATTATTGGTAAAAACTTTTGAATAAGAACAATACTTGAACAATACAAACTCAATTTAAATTACACAATCCTCCTTATGGCTCCATACTGGTGACCATGCTTTGAGAGCTGTCTTGCAGGTTATTGAAGAAAGAGCCTCACATAATTGTACTCTGAATTTTGTATGTCAGCCAACTCGTCTAACTGTGCCAGTACTATGCCTGGGTACCCAACGAACAAGATAGACTCAGCAGAAATGGAAAGCCAGTGGTGGGCTTAACTCTAGACCTCTTTAAGTGGATCTCATGATTTCAAATCAAATAAAATTAAGGAAAACTTTGAAGACAGCAAGAACTGCAGATGCTGGGGTCAGAGTCAATACAATGTGGAGCTGGAGGAACACAACAGGTCAGGCAACATCAGAGGAACAGGAAAACCGACGTTTCGTCTGATGCTGCCTGACCTGCTGTTTTCCTCCAGCTCCACACTGTGTTGACTTCAGGAAGACTTCAGCTGGTTGCCACTTGACATTACATCCTCACTTGATGAATCAGAACTCCTCCATTTTAAATGTGGAGATAGAAGGTTACTTTAATGCCAAGAGTAAGCCAGTTGTTTTTCTATTGATTTATGCCTTTAAAAAACATATTAAGGATATTATCGCTGTGTCACATCAAATGGCCTGAAAGTATAAAAGTCTCAGTCACCAACCTATCCCTAGATCACTTGAAATATAAAATATTGCTGGAAGCATGTTGCTCAATTATTATTTAATGTTTGTGTTTAATAGTTAGCTGTAAAAATCTTTTATTCAATACCATAATATTCGTGTCCAGTTTCTTGTGTTACGAGAGAAAACATAAGCTTAGCAACATCGGGTGAAATCACTCTCCAATGGGATAAAATCACATCATAACATTTGTAAGCTGAACTGATTAAAGGACACAGTTGCTAGATCAGATACATGTGAGATGGTACAAGAAGTGACCTACAACCAACTGACTTCATCTTCATTGGTTTCTTGCCAAACCACATCTGTTCCATTCAGCATCCATGCATTCAAACGAAATGCAATTTTGATCAGGGGTGGTACAGTGGCTCAGTGGTTAGCACTGCTGCCTCACAGTATCAGGGATTCAGGTTCAATTCCACCCTTGGGTGACTATTTGTATGAAGTTTGCATGTTCTCCTTCTGTCTGTGTAAGTTTCCTCTGGGTGCTCCAGTTTCCTCCTACAGTCCAAAGATGTGCAGGTTAGTTGGAATGGCCATAGTGGATTAGCCACAGTAAATGCAAGGTTAGAGGGATTGGGTGGGTCTGAGTGGGATGCTCTTCAAAGTGTCAGTGTGGACTCAATGGCCTGAATAGCCTGCTTCCACACAGTTGTGATTCTAGGACATGAATTGAATGGATAAATAAAAATTCCTCCATTTCTTGGAATAATGGGTGAATGGCTCAGTTGTATTAGTTCCTAACCTTATTTTAGTATGAATTGGTCGGCTATCCATCTGATCATACAGAAATCTGACTTTCCCATGCAATTTATAGCAGGCTGCCTGTGCCATATTTCCAGCAGAAACATATTCAATGTTTCAAACGTTAGTCATGGTGCTGCTGCGAGAAGAGGAATCTGAGCGATAAATCAAAAAGTTACTCTAAGGAATCGACTGTCTCCCTGCATATCCTGGTGGATGAGGTTAGGGAAAGAGGACAGATGCAGAGCACCCACCCAAAGCGGTACAGGACCATTATTCAACAGGCATGGATAAAAATGAGCCACAGAGTTAGTACAAGGAGCACCATCCTAGGATTTGATGTCAATGGTAAGAGAGGTTCAATAATTTCACAGGAGCAGCAGGGATGAGTCCAGTTATTTATCCTTTCATGTTTCACTTCAACATCTTGAAATAATGCATTCACTCTCTTACCCATTTCTCCGAACAATTTTTTCCCACCACTTCCCACCACTACACAATCATTACAGCATTATATTACCTGTCTCATTCCAAACATAATTACATCTTTTTTTGTTATTTTCATACAAAAATCATGAACGTTTCTCAGCACCCCTTCTCATTTCATATTCCACACACTGTTCTTTCCATTCATTGCTTTCCCAGTCACAGTCCATCTTGTTTCTTCTCCAGCTTTCAGTATTTGCTCTGCATACATATGCCAGCCGTACACTTCTTCACTTACTTTCTTCAATGGTTACTCACTGACATTCTCTTACTGCAGGACACGATAACACATAAAACACAGGAAAGCCAAAACACGGGAGGATTATCCAATATTGCAAATCTCATCCAAGCAGAGCAAAAAACCTTGGAAATAAGTAATCAGGGAAAGTCTGAGCAGCAAGGAAGCTAAAGCTTATCTCAATTGAGTGCCTGGCATTATTTTACCCACTTCAGCAACTATTAAGCAAACCTCACGACTTCAAACTGCAGTCTAAAGGCTATCACCTTCTAATATGCAGCTTCTCAGAGTGATGCCAACTCTTCTCTTCAGTCCCCTTCCTCCATTTCCTTCACAGTATTTAGACACTGCTGGATTAAAAAGCAATTAGGAAAGAAAACCTCTCAGTGATACACTGTCATATGCCCAACTCTACTCAAGCACTCGCACAGATATTACAGATTTTGAAACCTGCTTTTAACACATTCTTCATGGCAGTTTCTGAGTCGGTACATACAGCACTGTTAAGGTGGATATAACAAGGGCTGTTAATGTAGATGGACTTTGCGTAAATTTTCAACGCAGAAGCAGGAGTTGGTCATGGTATTGCTGAGCAAATAATTAATCCCTCAGGTTTCTTGCTGCATGATATTGAGGTACCTTCCTGATGTGGTTTCATGGGTCAAACACCACTAGCAGTATGATACGGTCTGAGTCTTGCATCATATATTTGTTCATGTAACATGCACAGCAAAGACTGCGTTCTTGTTGAGACAGATACATTGAAGTTTCTTAACAATGCTAACTATTTACACTGTTATGACACTTCAGACATATTGTGATGAAATGTATGTGGTTTACAAAGCTATTAATGCTACTTTTAAAGTTTGAACTCTAAAATACTGGCATATGGGTGTTAGTTACTTCAGTGAAGAGTTGTTTTTAAAGCCTAATTTTTCTTGACCAATGCCTAATCCTACATGTATCATTCAGCATGGAAACACTAGAGTAATAATGGAACATTGTCTTTGCTGTGATGTTTTATGATAGGTATAATAAACATTGTAAGCTATTAACTTGTTTTCAGTTTAAAATAATCCAGGATTAGTTTTAGTTTAGAGAATTTAGAGATTGAGAGTTTTCAAGGCTGTTTACAGAAGATCTGACTGGGGTAGGACGCAAGCATAGTCTCTCTCTTAGTAAGGAAATAAGTTATCTCAGTAGAAAAGTTAGTTTTGTGCAATTTCCAGGCTTGTAGCATTTGGCTAGAAACCTGCAGGTTATTAGAAGCTGAGAAAGTCTAATCTCTCAGTTTCACATTACTCAAGTAAGAAGACTCTACAGTTCACATGTCAGAAACTGGAGAGAATTGGTTAAGTTGAAGTTAAAGATTTGTTTTTAACCATAAAATGTGATAGTAGAAGTAGAACAGTTATATTATTGAGTTTACTCCCTGATTCAATGAGGTAATGGCTGATCTATTGATTCTACTTCAATGGCTTTTCTGCATAACCCTTGATTCCTTTACTAGTCAAAAATCCCCTTAATCTAGAGGTGTAACTTCTCTGGATTTGAATTACTGTCAAGTGAGAATGTCGTAAAATAGGCTGAAATTTTGATTTTCTGCATGTTTCAAGTCTTTCTAAATTGCATTCAAATTCTAAATGATTTGTTTCTTTTCATCTTTTGTGTAATATCCTTCTTGTTCTGTTGTTAAAGAAAGCCTGTAACCTCATATGACTATGTTTCAGTTAAAGACTACCTCATTAACCAAACTTAAAGGAAGAAAAGAAATATATATATGCATACAATCTATCAAGCCAAAATTCCTTCTGGGATCTGACTTGTTCAGCGGTACCATTTCCTGGAATCATAACATTTAAACATAGCCTGCTCCTGTGCTTACAGATGTTTAACACAGACAACAGAATTGACTGACTGAACACATGACACTCACTCCACCACACAGAGACTGACTGATTGAAGGTGAGCAGGTACCTTTGTACCAGGATACCCCCACATATCATGATGCCTGTAATTATCTTAAAGATATAATGTCTGTCTGGTCAGAATCAATGCAATTCCACAAAATCCCCTTCAAAGAAGTGGAATCCTTTTCAGATAACATGTAGTAGGGTGCACACAGACACACTGTCTCTGTGTATAGAAAACAGTTTGTTAGACATACAGCATGAATGGATCTATTCCTTACGCAGTTATCACAACTTGCTGTGTGGTTTTCCTTGATATTATGTCTGTCATTTTTGATGGATGTGTATTATTTCTTGTAGATGTGTGTTGGTTCATTCTTCAGGTAACCTATGTCATTAAAATGTAAACAAAAGTCTTTGTTCTCTGTTTCTAGGTTTTCTTTTTGAAAGACTAGGTCAACATTCATTAACTGCAGCAGAACATTTTCGTCAACTCATTGTTCACTACGATCTTGGCATTCTGAGCATTCTAGAACAGAGAAGGTTTTTCTTCCATCAATATACCTCTCTGTTGTGTCAATTAAGTGAGAGCACTGTTTGTCTGAGTACAAGATTTTTGTAAGATTTTGCAAGCTTCTTGATTTCAGCCGAGCAAGGTGTCATTGTGTTGTATGATTGCTAACAGCTACTAAGAAGTAGCTTTTTGTTCAGTAGAAAGTGACAATTTGTGTAGAGATTTGATCTGTTCAAGCTTATTCTAATGCTCCACTTCCATCAAGAGCTCAATTTTTTGGTCCTGTTTGTTTTGGTTAAAGAAAAGTCATTAGGGCGGCCAAGGCTTCTTGATTGATTGGTTTCTCTTGCACCCTCCTGCCATCGAGGCAAATCAATCATTTCTGCACAATAAATATGAACATGATCTATTTTGGACTTAGGGATCTCTATCTACCACCTCCCGCCAACACCCCCCACCCCAATCTCCCTAGATAGCTTTTAACAGTCATTTGAACTTTTTGAACTTCCTAATTAACCTTTTCTGAGGATTGAAGTTATTTTTCTTTAAACATGTCAAGTTCACATTGCAAGTTTACCTGTGCTGGTGGGACATCATCCACCTTCATTGAGGCCTCAATGCTCTGGAATTTGTTTCAAAACTCTAAGGCTGCTTTCTTGCAGGATTGAAGATTTTCTTCTAACTCCATAATTGTCATTAATTCAAAATCTGTGGTCACTTTTACTGGCTGTAGAAATTTTTGAAGCTTCACATGCTTTCATTAGACAAGTGAAATATTTTCTTGTTTCTTTCTTCTCAGCAATAGTCTGGCTTTCTATTCTGGAAATAACTTTTTAAACCTAACGGTGACTGCATTTGCTGTTGTAGCTTCTCCTGATTGGTTTTTGTACAATAATTGGACGACTTTACGACTTTTTTATCTTCTTCAAGAAAGAACTGATTTTTTGCAAAAGAGACAGTTGGTCTTTCAGGAATAGTGTCATCTTCATCGAAAGTGGAAGAAGGTTTGATGCTTCAGATTCCAGTAAATGAACAACTAAGTGATGGTTCCCTTTTGTGGGAATTAGGAATTACATGAAAAATCTATTTTCCATTGTAGAAAAATGTTGCACACATCTGGCCCTTCACTCTGCATTTGGTATGTTCCCAAAATTGAACGCACAATGTCTGAGAGGAGTTTTGGCCTCAACCCCATGTGTAACATCTGAAATGGTCAAAATGTCTCTCCAGTATCCAACTTAAAACTAGTTTTCCTGTCATTCACCTTAATCACTGCATACCAAAAGTTGTCCCACAGCTCTGGGCCAATAAATGAATTAAATTATTGTTTTAGGCCTTCCACATCCACATCCTGTCCCTCTGAGTCCCCCACTGCTGGATTCCACTGGTACAGTTCCTTTGTGGTATTGACCACACCCTGTTCCTTCACACACATGCCATCAGTGTGTTTTCTGTGCGCTCATTTCTTCAAATCAAGTGCTTTCAACAGTGATAAAAGGTACTGCAGATGCTGGAGAATCCGAGATAACAAGGTGTGGGGCTGGATGAACACAGCAGGCCAAGCAGCATCATAGAAGCAGGAAAGCTTGACGTTTCGGGCCAGGACCCTTCAACAGTGGATGGCTTTATGATACATTACTTACTGTGTCTGGTTGATTTCTTCTTGTTGCTAACCATGAGCTTTCACCTGGGGTTTCTTCAGTTTTCCTACTCCATTGTTAAGTACGTATTGTAGTCCATCTTCCACCCGTTCCTACTATTGCTAAGCTTTGCTTTGGATATTGTCCCACCTCTAGGTTGGAATTACTGGGCTGACCTCATATTTTCTTCTCAAAACATTGGATCATCACAAGGTTTCATTTAAGGTATTTGCCACCTGTCTCCAGTTCTATAGCATTGGTCACCATACACTGAGATCTACATTCTCATGAGTGAACAGAAATAGATGTTATTTAACATAACCATTTACAGAAAATGGGAAGAGGAGAAATCCTACTTAAAGCCCTACAGCCCCAAGCTCCAGTTCCAAATGATCTGATGTCACTATGGCAATAGCTCCTTTTGACCATGCTCAGTAGTTATACTTAAAATAAAAGCATAATTCCCTTTAGTCTACAGCAGCGTGCCCAGGAATCACCTGAATGGTACCATGACATTGATTTGACCTATGGTTGCTGGAATGTGCTGGGTTTGTGGAAGTTTGTCATTTGCCATATATCATTTGTGTATATCCCTTGACCTCCAGTAGTTCTCTTGTCCTGTTGATGGAAGGTTCTAATACTGAGAGAGAAGGTTGAGTTTAACATGAAAAATCGAGTGTTACAATTGCCCTACTTTGTCCAAATTTACATTAACTGTTTATGTGACCAAACATAAGCAGGTCATTAACAAAGAGCGCTAAGCTTTTCTGTTAAGGCTGTTTGCTGTTTCTCTGGTGCCCTGATGGGGACCTGTTGTTCTTTGTGTTGCCAGCTGTACCTTCTAGAGATGTGGGATTTTTAGAGGCTTTCATGGTTTAATGTTTGCAAGGGTACATTCAGCTCAAATGAAATGAGTCTTTTAACAAGGTGTAGATGCACTATTTGTGAATAGGTTCTACATTACTGCAAAGTCTGTTGGGCTCCCATGAGACCTTACTTTACTGTCTTGTGCACTTTTCACTGTATTTTCACAGATACAAGTGACAATAAATTATTACTCTGTTCTGTTCTATTCTATTCTAAATGTGTACAACACTTCTGTGTGATTGGTAACTCCCTGGATACCCCCTAAGCTAACCACGTTATCTGTGCTATGACCAGACACAAGTGAGGTTCAGATGGATAGCACAAATTGCTAAGATCGCAGATGAGGTGGGATGAACTGGCTCCCCTACTTTATTCGCCCACTCCTCAGTTGGTTACAACAATACTAATTTACAAAGGATCTTTCCCTTGTGGATGCCTTTCTCACAAAATAATTTTAACCATGTTTTAAAAGGAGTCAACTTAACCAGATTTTTTGAATTAACAAAAGAACAAGTTTTCAGTTGTTAAATGTGACAAGAATGAATAGCATAATGGCTCAGTGGTTAGCACTGCTGCCTCACAGCGCCAGGGATTCAGGTTCGATTCCACCTTTGTGTGGAGTTTGCACGTTCTCCCTGTGCCTGTGTGGATTTCCTCCAGGTACTCAAGTTTCTTCCCACAGTCCAAACACGTGGAAGTTAAGTAGATCAGCCATGCTAATTTGCCTTGTGTCCAGGAATGTGCAGGTCAGTGGGTTACTCCTGGTAAATGTGGGGATAGGGTAGGGGTCTGGGTGGGCTGTTCTTCGGAGGGTCAGTGGAGACTTGATGGGTTGAATGGCCTGTTTCTGCACTATTGGGATTCTATTACACACATACACATAAATTAAGAATAGGAAGGGAGTATAAAAATGTTGAGATATATGGATAAGGATCTCTTGTTCAGTTTTGGAAATGTTTTGAGGGAAAAACATTTTTACACAGACAAAGGTGCGTGTCTGGAATGCATTGCCTGGGAGAGTACCTGAGATGGGAAGCCTCACTACTTTTAAAAAGTACTTGGATAAGCACTTGAAATGTCATAATGTTCGAGCTATGGGCCAAGTATGGAAAGTGAGATTAATGTAGCCAATAGTGTACTTTTGGTGATACAGATTCAATGGACCAAAGGACCTCTTCTGTACTGTGTGATTCTATGATTGTTGATTGGACATTTCATTTCACGATTCTTGGTTTTGCAGTTAGTGGAAATCATTTTGTCCTTTGTTCTTCTGACTGGCTTGCTGGCAAGTTGGCTTTCAGTAATGAGAGCAGGAACATGATCTTCACTAGCACTCAAACCCAGGCTAGTACATCTAAGTGTCCCAGTTCGCTAACATACCTTCTTCCACAAGCCCACATAGAGCAGAGTTGCAGTCAGTTTTTAATTCTTTTTTTTTGCATATTCCTCAAAGGGCAAAACATAAATAAACGTGTTCAAAAAAGTTTCTACTTAGAGGAAAGGCAAGGTAGAGATAGTCAGTCCCCTCGGTGTCTCTTCCTGTTTGATCTCTTTCGGTTTTTAAGTTTCACTGACATTATGCAGGTGCAACATTCTATGGATCCCGCACAGTCAACAGCAGCCTCTGATAACAGTCCCCAGGATATTTGCCACAGTCAGGCATTCAGTCAAAAAGGTCTCAGTTAGGGTATCGATGCCACCTTTGTCCAGGGAGTGGGTCATGTTCAGTCCATTGGTGTATCCAGTCCAAGGTGTAGGGGTAATGTAGTGGGAAGTTTTATATGTAACAATCAGGGTCTGGGCTCATTTTTGCCCAAGTTTGTCCTGTCATATATGTTGAGAAGTGAGCTATGGTGAGTCCATTGGGTTCATCCTCAGAATCTATGTGGAAAGGAGTTTGGGAAGGTAGGGGTGAAATAGTAGCTTTCAGGACTGTCTGGGGAATCACGGTGCCATCTTTTCCATCTCCAATATCTTTTGAATGTGTCCTTCAATCAGCAGTTTGTGTTCGAATCTGCTTTATTGTTGTCACATATACAGTGAAAAGTGTTGTTTTGCATGCTATACAGGCAGACCGTACCATACAAAGTGTATCAGGGCAGCAGAACAGGTGCAGAATACAGTGCTACAGCTGCAAAGAAAATGCAGAGAGAGAGAGATCAATATTAACATTCGAAAGGTCAGTTCAAAAGTCTGATAACAGCAAGGGAAAAGCTATGCTTGAACTTGTTCGTACATGTATTCAAATGATTGTATCTTCTGCCCAATGGAAGAGAGTAGAAAAGTGTATAACTGGGGTGGGAGGGGTCTTTGATTATTTTGGTTGCATTCTAGAAGCAGTGGGAAGTATAAAAGGAGTCAATGGATGGAAGATACTTTGTGTGATGGGCTTGGCTGTGTTCATGGCTCCCTGTAGTTTCTTGTGTTTTTGAGAAAAGCAGTTGCCATACCACACAGTGATGCATCCAGATGGGATGCTTTCTATGGTGTATCTACGAAAACTGGTAGGAGTTTTTGTGGACATGCCAAATTTCCTTAACGTCCTGAATGTAAAGACATCATGATTTCTTGACCATCCTGTCAATGTGGGTAAACCAGGACAGACTTTTAGTGATCATCACTCCCAGGAACTTGGCGCTCTTGACCATCTCCACCTCAGTGCCATTGATACAGGCAGGGGCGTGCCTGTCTTCACTTCCTGAGAGCAATGACCAGCTCCTTCACTTTGCTGAAGTTGCTGGAGAGATTGTTGTCTTTACACTATGCTGCTAAGCACTCAGTCTCGTTCCTATATTCCGTCTTGTCATTGTTTGAGATCCTACCTAAAATGCTGGTGTCATCAGCAAACTTGTCAATGGAATTGTGGGGGAAGTGGGTCACCAAGCCATGAGTGTACAAGCAGTATAGTAGAGGGCTGAGTATGCAGCCTTGCAGTGCACTCGTCTTGGGGATTATGGTAGTGGAGGTGTTGTCACCTATTCTTATTGATTGCAATCCATAGGTTAGGAAGTCAAGGATCCAGTTACAGAGAGGGGAGCAGAGACCCAGGTCTCAGAGGTTAAGGAAGAGTTTGATTGGAATTATAATGTTGAAGGTGGAACTAAAGTCAATAAGTAAGAGCCTGACATAGGTATCCTTGTCATCCAGATGTTCCAGGAATGAGTATGGGGCCAGGGAGATGGTGTTTGCTGAGGACCTGTTGCACCAGTAGGTGAACTGGAAAGGATCAAGGCAATTTGGTAGGCTAGAGTTGTTGTGAGCCAGAACTAACCTATCAAAGCACTTCATAATTATGGAGGTCAGAGCCACTGGGCGATAATCCTTGAGACATGCTGCATGATTTTTCTTTGATATAGGGATGATGTTAGTCTTCTTGAAGCAGTTGGGGACTTCAGATCATTGAAAGGAAAGGTTAAAGATGTCAGCGAAAACTCGCACCAGCTGGTCCGCATGGCTGGGGACTCAATCCGGGCCAGTTACTTTCTATGAGTTGGGTAGATTTAAAATGACAATGCTTACCTGGATGAACTACTGCATTGTAAAGATGGCACAGGCATAAGGGATGGTGATATTTTGGCAGATATCCACTTAGCAGTGAGCTGTTGTAGGAAGTTTGTGTGGTAAGATTGCGCAGAAATTGGACGCGAGTGATACCATGGGCAGTGTGGACAATTAATTGGGTGAATTTGGTAAGATGTAGCTAAAGAACTCATTAGGCCTTCTGACAATAAACCTGCTAAAAAGACTTGATGCAACTTGGACTTAGCCAAAAGAAACAGTAAGTTTTAGCCTGGGGACTCTCTCTTTCTCTCGTTCTGCCACGGAGTAACGAAAAACTGGGAAACACCTAGCTCCTCTCTCCCACCAATTTCTGCAAGCTGAATGTCTAATCATTGACTGAAAGAAAAAAAGAACAATTAATGTCTAATTCATTAGGTGTCCTCAAAGAATCTGGGAATTGGAGGACAGAAGATTTTGTGAGGAGCTAAAGGGATATCTCATTGAAGTCTGGTATTGGTGCTACTGAACTGCATTTCTCTAGTACTTCATTTCTTCATCCATAAGATTCATGCTTATTTGTTTGTCTGTCTGTGTCTATCTGTATGTGTGTCAGGATTTAAGAAAGGGTTTAGTGTTCTAGCTAGCATTGGTAACTCACAGCTTTGATGGTTAGAATTGACTTATTTGCAATAAATAGCTGTTTCTCATTAAACACAGAAATCTGGTAGTTGTTTTTTTCCATAAAAGTAAGTCATAACACGGGGAAATTGGGGACTTTGAGTGACACAATTAAATCTTTAAACTTTTGTGGTGACCTTGGGAGTAATGTGGCTTGATATCAGCACACTTTCCCAAGTGGCTGTAAGACATGCCAGCCCACAGCTCTAGTGGTTTGGTCACTATTGCTTCCCAAGTGGTTGTAAATTTCACCAAGTTCCTCTCTCCCTTCTTCCTCTAACAGCTATTATTGGAATGTTTTTAGAACTCCTATTGTGAAGTCAGAGAAAAGCTTTTTTTTTTATTATCATTTCCTTATTATCTACTTCCAACTCCTCACTCTCACTTTCTAGAGAACCAACATTCACCTCACTTCCTCTTTTCCTTTTAAATATCTGCTTTTTCTTATTTCCAGCCTGCATTCTCACATTCTATAATTTCTTTCTCCTGATCCATTTTTCAGTCATTCTCTGAAATTCTTTATATTCTGTCTAATCATCTGACCTACCACTCGTCATGACTTTTTTCCCTTAAGTTTAATGCTTTCCTTCACTTCTTTAATTACCCTCACTGAACCTAGAATTTTTCTTTATGATAGGAATATGCTTTTTCTGAATATTCTGAAATATCCCCTTAAATATCTGCTGCTGCTTCGTTATTGGTCTATTCCCTAGACTAGTAGCTCAGTTCAATCCAGGGAGCTCAAGTTTCATGCCCACATAGTTCTCCTTACTTAAATTTAAAGTCCTAATGTTGGTCCTACTCTTTTCCCTTTATTTCCTTATAGGCACACCACTGTACTATCTGCTGCTCCCTCAGCTTCAGGAAAGATTGATTGTACCTAAAGCCAATCTACCTATTCGAATGATTAGAATTGACTTAGAGTATAGAAACAGAATCGTTATGGCAAAGACGGACGACAATCTGCCCATGGAGACTATGCTGCCCCCCATGGGAGTAATGCAACTAGTCCTACTCCCATGTCCCTCCCCTATGGCCCAGAGTTATTTCCCTTCAGCTGCTTATCCAATTCCCCTTCAGAGACAATAATTGATTCTGCCAACACCAGCCTGTCAGATTGTCCAACCCAGACTGTAACCGCTCGCTGCATAAAAAAGGTTGTCTTCAGTTATTTTTCTTATATTTGTAAAACTGAAGATACTGTTGCTTACGCCTACATAAATAATTACTATCCCATTACAGGGAGGGTTAAGTTGACTTCTATTTTTGGAATTTCTACAATGAACGTAGTGCTTCAGTTATGTTGTAGGCATGGGTACAATGTAAATACCCTCTGAAACAGACATGATATTATGCCACCTACTTGTTCCTTAATGAGTGATATTTCTGGACATGGCGTTATGGATTTGTGTGCTTATTCACATCCTCGTGTGCAAATTTGGGCAAGTTTCAACTAATTCTTATCATCAAAAACTTTTCCAAGTAATCTTCCACAAATGTAAAATCAGCATTTAAACAGTTTAGAAGGAGAGTAGTGAATGTCTAACCTATCATGTTGCACTAATGAAAGGTATTTATTACAGCTAATGCATTTGATATCATAGATCATTATCGGGGGTAAAATATAAAGTGTGTGTCTGACTGGATTGGATTAATTTTCAATTAAAGTTACTCCCTTCCTTCAGCAGACAAGATGTATTCAAAACATCTGGTTATTGACAGAAAAAAATTAAATGTGATAAATGAAATTAAATAAAGCCCAAAGTTGAATAATCTGAGATATCAGGCATCACTGTTTAGTCCATAACATAATTTGTGCTTTTCCCATTCATTCCTTTTGAAGTGCCCTGTTATTTTGAGGGTCAAAATCTTTATTTTGTATCCACATTTTGATAATGGATTCAGGTTGAGTGGAGACTAAGTGCATCATTTGGAGACTGAATTAATTATACTGAATAATTATATATCATCAATATTATATAGATCCGGAAGATGCTGCAAGCACTGACAACACAGTGGGGTTGACTCTCATTGCCTGTACATAGAGTTAATAGGGTGGTGACAGTTTCATTACCTGGACCTTGCAAACCTTTCATTAAAGGAAAGAAGATTTTGCATTTATGTAGCACTTTTCTTGTCCACAGGCTACCAGATCATTTTACAGCCAATGTTGTACTGCTGTATCGAAAGAAGTACAACAATAAATATGTGTGCAGCAAATTCTTACAAATAACAATTTGGTAAAGACAACATATTTTGCTTTTCTGATGTTGATTGAGGGATAAATATTGGCCAGGCCTCCAGGAATAACTCCTCTACAGTTGTCCTACAGGATGTTCTCTTTCTATCTGAGAAGGCAGACAGTGTTTTGTTTGACATCGCTCCAATAAGACAGTACCTCCAACAATACAGCATGCCCTCAGTATGGTATCAGAGTGTTAGCCTTGACTTTTATGCTCAAGGCTTTTGTGTATTAGCTAAATGCTGAAGTAAAAATGGCCCCATTGCATGTTTCTGAGTCATCAACACCTTGCTATTTATGGTCAACTTTAACATAACTTGCTACACAAGAAGTAGAACTTAGAGCCAGCTATCTCTTGGATACTGCACCAAAAAAATGTAAATTCTTCATTGTCCAATTTTCTCTCAGAAATCACAGATGAAATTGCTCACATAATTTTAGAAAGTGTAACTATCTGTCTTCTTTTCTCATTAAAAAACAGAAAAATCCAATAAGTATGGGCCCTAAAATAACTTGTAAATTAGGCTTCGATTATGCAAGAGCTGCTTTAAGCATGAGGATGCACACAAGTAGATGTACAAGTTAGTCGCCATGACTTAAGTATTTGAGCAATAAGGAATGCTGAGGTAGACTGTGGTTGTTTTATTTGGAAGAGAGGAGGTTTAATTTAATTGAGGTGCATAAAATTAGAGGAGGCAAGATAGGGTGAATAAAAAGTACCTATTTCTCTTACAAAATTCAATAATTGAGGAGACATAACTTTATAAAGTAGTTGGCAGAAGGAATAAAATGTGTGTTAAGGAGAAATTTACTGCCTTAAATCATGGTACTGGCAGAAATGTTCATCATGTATAAAAATGTTTGAATATATACTTGAAGAGCTGTTTACTACAAGACAATGAGCTGGAAGGTGAGTTTGGCTAGATAGCTTCCATTTAGACTCCCTCCACACCATAAATTTTCTGCATTTGTTGTGTTTGCACAGATTCTCAACGCAGCAGGGTCCAGTATGAAAGCTTTGCTTCTGTATTATAGTGCCATCATCAGGTAACATATTGTCCTGTATATTAATAAATAATTATTGGAGCAGTTCTAGAACTATAATATTGTATGTCAATGAGCTCAAGTCCTCAAACTGTAAAAACAGAAATACGTGGTGATTCGTAAGGAAATACAAGAAAAACTCATTAAAGTTGTTGAATTATTGGGAAAACTCAAATTTCTCACAAATGTTTTTCCAAGACAGCTATCCATGTGTCTCCAATCCACACATATTTGGCTGTTTCTTAATGCACTCTAGATGAACGATAAATGGTATCTTGCCAGCATAAACCTCATCAAAAATAAATATTATTGAGGCTTTTTAAACATAATATTTTTTATAACTTTGCTGTCTTTTGCACATATTTTTATCTCAAATAATGGACATTAATTTTTCATAGCACTTGCAATCTTAAAAACTAGAAAGTTGCAAGCTGATTGAATTGTCATGTTTAAAATGATAAATGAATTTGAAAGAAAAGATGCAGAGGATCTGTTGCCAATGATGATGGATTCCTAAAAAAAGAACAATATCTTAAAAAAAGACTTACACCATTCAAAAACTTAATATGGAAACATTTTGTTCACATGAGCTTTTAAACTGTCCCCACCCATCTACAGAAATCTGGTTTCCGGCTCAATCCTTTTGGAAGGATGTGAGAGTATTAAAGGTAGTGCAGGAGCAAATTACTCCAGATGCTGGAATCTGTACCATTGCTGAATAAAGAGACCTTGGTGTGCAGGTTTATAGCTCCTTGAAAGTGGGGTTGCAGGTAGATAGGATAGTGAAGAAGATGTTTGATATACTTGCTTTTATTGGTCAGTGCATTGAGTAAAGGAGTTGGAGGGTCATGTTGCAGCTGTACAGGACATTGGTTAGGCCACTTTTGGAATACTGCGTGCAACTCTGGTCTCCCTGCTATAGGAAAGATGTTATGAATCTTGAAAGGGTTCAGAAAAGAATTACAAGGATGTTGCCAGGGTTGGAAGGTTTGAGCTTTAGGGAAGAGGCTGAATAAGCTGGCACTATTTTCCCTGGAGCTTTGGAGGTCCAGAGGTGATCTTATAGAGATTTATAAAATCCTGAGGGGCACAGATAAGGTCAATAGCTAAGGTCTTTTGCTCAGGGTGGGGGAATACAAAACTAGAGGGCACAAGTTTAAGGTGAGAGGAGAAGGATTTAAAAGGGACCTAAGAGGCAACTTTTCATGCAAAGGATGGTGTGTGTATGGAATGAGCTGCAAGAGGAAGTGGTTGAGGCTGGTACAATTACATTTAAAAGGCATTTGGATCGGTATATGATTAGGAAGGGTTTAGACGGTTGTGGGCCAAGTACTGGCAAATAGGACTAGGTTAATTTAGGATATCTGGTCGGCCTTGACGAGTTGGACTGAAGGGCCTGTTTCTGTGTTGTACAGCTCTATGACTCTATGTACTGAAAACAAAAAATGCTGGAGATCACAGTGGGTCAGGCAGCATCCATGGAGAGAAAGCAAGCTAACGTTTCAAGTCTAGATGACTCTTCATCAGAAAGATAGTGCAGTAAAGATTCATGAGGAACTTCCGTTATGTAGACAGATTGTAGAAGAGAGGCTTGAGAAGAAATTTGATAAGGATGTTCAAAATCATAAGGCTTGTGGACAGTATAGATAGAAAGAAATTATTTCCATTGGTGGGAGGATTGCAAAATGGAGAGGACAGATTTAATGTGATAAGCAAAAGCAGCAATTGCAACATTAGGAGAAATTTGAGGAGAGGCTTTCAAAAGAGAACTGGTTCTCAAATTCTCTGAACAGGAAAAAATAACTTGCAAAGCTGCAGAGGAAAAGAAACAGAGGGGCACCAGAGGATTTGCTTGTTATGCCTTACTGGGATACCACACTGGAAATCATGCCTGGCTGTTCCCAGAGTCATTACAAAAGTTAAAGATTATATAAAAAATGCACAAAGTTCCCCAGTTTACCTATTGACAGAAAGCACATATTAGGTTTCTGTACTGAACAAGATATAAACAAATAGATTCCAGCTACAAGCAAACAATTACAAACAGCCAACATATAACTCAACCAGATAAAACTCTAACAACCTTCTAAAACTCCCCCTACACACACATGCAGACAGACATAAAAATAAAATGAATGTTATAGGCAGAGGGAAAGATTGGGAAGGCAGTTCAATGGTCCATGCCTACAGAGCTCACTGAGATCAGGATCAGGATCTTGATCTTGATCTTGATCTTCCTTCCCCAGGCGTTTTCACTTGCTTACAGGAGACGCAGAGTGACTGGTTCACACTTGTGTCATCTCTGACTTGTTAGTTATGAACCCCACAATTTACAGCAAGGTGAGAGAAAATAAAAATAAATTGGCTTTTTTTTTACAGACTTGAAGTATTACTTATTGCAGAGAAAAACGGTCTGATGGCATCTAAACAAAAATTTACACCCCCAAGCTGTTTAGCTACCAGGGAGCCAATCAGAGCTTTGTTGGCAGGCAGAGGGCCTTTGTCCTCAACAACTGGTCACTATTGCACAGACCAATTGGCTGCTTGTTGCTGGCCAGACGTACTCATTGGCTCCATCTTATCTGTAGAAACATCATCACTGCTTGAATAAACAGCAGTTAACCAGCACTTAGGATGAGTGTCAGATAACTTTCTTTTAAAAAGTACAGTTATCCTTTCCACAAACCTTGGCATTTAAAACAGTACTTTCCCCATTTCAGTCAACAATCAATAAAATTTTTAAAAAAGAAAGGTATGTTCTTTATATGCTCTTTTGGAGAGCCATCACAGACACAATAGGATGAATGGTCTCCTCTGTATCGTAATTATTCTATGCTTCCAAGGATCCTGAGTGAATTGATATTTTCAAACTGATATTGATAGTTTACTTTCAGGGAAATATATCAAGTGATATGGAGCCAATGTATGTTATTGAAATTCATTAGCCCATTGAAAAGTAGGCTGAATCTACATAAGACACAGGGATCATTCATTTTGTCAAATTACTTTCAAGGGAGTGAAGGAGAAAATGGTTGCACTATGTTTCTAATATTGACCAGAATACATATGGAATCAGAGTGTCACATGCTGTTGGTGACTTTATTGAGGAAAAATGAGGAAGGTAAGGCCAAACATGAATTGCCAGGCGATGTTGGATATTATGGTAAGAGATGCTGGGTAGAAAAGCCTTTGTTGTGATGCTTACATCCATGGGGCACCTGGAATGACGACAAGGTCACTGTATCTCCGTTCATGTAGCCAATGAAAGCATCCATGGCTCAAGTGATGGAGTGAAGTTCCGAGTGTGAATCCACCAGTTACTGACTGTTATGCTGGATTTCTCTCTCCATGATGGCTTCTACCCAGTCCATGGAGATGGCTACGCCTACAATCCAGAGCCACGGCATCAGAAAGAACGTGGGCAGACTCCTCTGCCCTACACTCCAGTCTATATACGATCATTGGCACCTCTACCAATCATTACACTGCTTCACTCTGCAAACCTGTTGGCTCATGCAAGGTCGAGGCCCATCATCCATACCGGACTTAGCATGGGCTTGGTCTCAAGTGTCAGAGATCTCGACTGTCTCTTCATCCCCTGGCTATGGGCGCATGTCAGTGCTGTGCTTATCAGAGTATACCTCTGGGTCTATTTATTACCCACCAAGGTGAACATATCTGTGTTGGTGAAGAGGGGCTTGAGTAGCTTGATGGTGCTTCCTCTCAGGATGCTCTCCTCAGAGTTGTTCTGGTTCAGGGTGGGAGGGATCTGGGAGATGGGGCTCTTAGTCATCCTTGACATTTCAGAAATTGTGACCTGGAGGTGACAAAGGTAAACATAAAGATGAGTTGGCATCATGACATACTGTCCTTGGCAAAGGTTGCATTAAACTCTGCTGCTTAATGAGCAGATGTGAAAAGCTGTTCAGAGGTTTTCCCACCAAATGGCTGGACATATCCCATCTTGCCACTCCCCATTCTCTGCTGGCAGTTGGATAGCCTACTCCTCGAACATAGTCAGCAGCTGGAGTTGGCTCCCTGTGTCTTGGCCTGCTGTCTACAGAAGGGTGGAAGCATTAAGAATCATCACCATGGATAAATTAACCAGGTTCCTGCATTGAAAGATGCTGGCACAGATAACCTGCATATCGATGATTGTCCATGTATGCTTTCCAGGGGGATGTTATTATGATTGACAGGGTCCTGAATAAAAAGCAGTTCCATCATCTAATAAAAGAGATAAAATGTTTGGGTTTCAACGAAGCTTTATAAGATGTGTGTATGATACTCACCTGAGGTTTCAATGCTCAAGCAGCCTTTTCACATGGCGTCTTTATCCATTCACTCCTTTGGTGAGAAGGCATGTGATCTGTTGTCCTCCTGGTTGTGAGGAAGGTTCAGTGAGTTGATCTTGTGTGAACTGTTGCATGCCTCAAGGCCCTTTCTATTTGAAGTGAAGCATGGCGGAGGTGTGCAATGTTGTATCACTGTCTTGCTCTAAGTTCACTATGGGATGATGCAATGAAGTAAGAGATTCTAAGTAGACTGAAGCATGTGACCAGGATGTCTATCACAGTGCTAGTTGTGTGTGACCATCCTGTACAATGGCAATGGTAGGACACAGTGATAGGGTTCATGAACAATTTAGTAGACTGTCGAACTTCCTCCGGCAGACCGCAAGAGCTCGTTTGTCCTCATGCAGTATTTTATCCAGCCATGTCTCCGGGCAGCTTGGTCATTGACTGTTTCAGCCACCTGCACCCATCCTGCCTTCATCAGACAGGCTGGCGTCTTGTAGTTACCCCTGAGGAATACGGCGTCCTTTGCTTGTGCACACTCAAGGGGCCGGTCACTCTGATTTAAAACTCCAGAGTCGGATGCGGGTTGTGGGAAGGATGTACCTTACTTCAATTGCCCTAAATTCCAAAGAGTGATGTGCTGCCCAGGTGCCTTTTAAGTATGGCACCCAGAAATAGGAGCACAGAAGGTCCTTCCTGCCAACCAGCAGAATTTGACATTTTACCCATGCACGGAGATGCAATAAGCATGTTATTATGCAAAAAAAGAGCCATCCCCAAGCGGAGGTCCCTACTGCTTTTCAGACCCACCCTGATATTTAGCCTCAGAAGAGAAGGCCTTATCCATTGTACCAGCCACTGTCTGCGGGTGACTATTATTCACTATTGCTTACTTAGTTGTGTTGAATCAACAACCCTCAGCTGCCCCGAATGAGCGAATATTGGAGCACTGAGCAGACCTTTAGAAAAACTATGGTCCTGCTTAACCAAGAACATTGTTTCATTAGCTGCCAGCCTACAACAAGATTAAGAGACATTATTATGAAGCACACATTCTATTCTTTCCTTGATAGAAATACAAATGGAGTTCCATAGAGTTAAACACATCTATTTTAAGATCCTGAGATCTTTGACTTTCGAATTCCATTAGTTAAATCAATTCAGCTACACCAGCTGCAGGAAGCTTAAAAAAATCCTTCTAACCTGTCTATCATTACATAAATAAAGCAATAGGCATACTTGTTGCTTCAGGGGATAAACACAATCTGTCACTCAGGCATGACTTAGAGTTTAGAATATGAACACATTTTTAACAAAGGAGGAACCAATTTTAATTGTATAACCCCACACATTTTGACTGATTTTGGCATGTCTGTTCACAATTTCACCATTTCTCTCAATACTGTCTTTCTACAATAATAGGAGGGCACACCTTTGTTCCTGAATACTAAACCAGAGGCACAGCCAATCCATGAAAGACATTAACATCAAAGGCTTGAATTTGTGCCACGCTGGTGTGTCTAAGTACGCTTTGTAATGTACTTTGGAGTGCTCTGATTGTGATGGAGGCAAACTGCTGAACATAATGGCCCTGACAGTCTGCCTGCTGCGTATGTGGGGTGGGGCTCCAGCAAGCTAAATGGGTCCCTGCATTCTTACAAAAACCTCAAACCAGAGGCATTTGGGTTACCGAGCTAAGGAACTCTTGTTCAGAAGGAGACTGCACAATGCAGTGGCAGGCTACAGTGCCTCCTCCTTCCCTCCAGAGGCCTTTCCATCTATCATGGCCACTGCCATGTAGAGCTTGTGTCTAAAGTGACAGCTTGTTGCTCTGTATGTGCATTGTCATCTGGCAGCCACACTGAGCTCATCCTTCGCTCAGACTCAGCCTTGGCAGTGCAGAGATGTCAATGATCTGCTTGCAACTCAGGGCACAAGTGCACTGTTGGATCTCATGATTGCTTACTTCTGCTGCAACCTCTCTCCAGCCTTCCTTAGTCAGGCACAGCAGTCTCTTCTTCCTTTTGGTGAGGACAAGATCTCCTGCCATTCCGTGACTACCTTGTTGGACCGCAGGGTCATACTGTGCCTTGCCTGCACGGTTTCCCAGCTTTTTGCACCCCGCCCCTGACTTTATGTCATAAATACAAGAATTGGCAATCTGCCTCATGAGTATTTTTGGCTGGCTGCTTCTGCCCAAAACACTGGCCATTTCTGAGTCCACTGCCAGAGTCCAAGCCATTGACTTTAATTTGCACCCCAGATGTTGTCTCTTATCTCAGCCATTTGGTAATGCTATTGAGTGTAGATGAACCATTTAGCCACAGGAGGGGAATCACTGATCAGCCTGACCTGTCTTCACCCGATGCCAGCACAGATACTTATCTATAGTCATTGATGCACGTGGATCGATAGCAGAAGCCATGGCAGATTTTCCCTGTCCCTAATTTATGAGGCATTGGAGGTGATGCTAACAAATGAAATTAGTTAAGCTAGACATTTTGGAGAAACTCTTGGTATTTTTCTTTTATTTTTCTAATCGCAACAGAGGTAAACAGCCATGAGGCCCAATAATGCTCCTGGGTCCAGAGTCAGAACCAGATCAGTAGTCTTCTCCCCACCATCAGGGTGAGGCTGAATGAATAATGGCTGCTAGTTGGTCATGATACATGCACTTCCCTAAAACGCTGGCATCTATCTGAGTAGATAGAAGATTGCCTAGGTATGCCCTGTACACAAAAGGCAGGACAAATCCAACCCGGCCAATTAACCCCCCATCAGTCTATTCTCAATCATCAGTAAAGTGATGAAAGATGTCACCAACAGTGCTGGACGTCAATCATCTCAGCTCCACAGCATTTCTGCACAAGTTCCTCAGGGTGGCGTCCTTGGCCCAACCATTTTTAGCTGCTTCATCTGTGACCTTCCCTCCATCATAAGTTCAATAGTGGAGATGTTCGCCGATGATTGCACAATGTACAGCACCATTCGCAACTCCTCAGGTACTGAAGCAGTCCATGTCCAAATGCAACAAGATCTAGACAAAATCTAGGCTTGGGCAAAAACGTGACAACTAACATTCACGCCACACAAGTGCTAAGCAATGGTCATTTCCAATAAAAGGCAATCTATCCACCTCCTCTTGACATCAATGATGTTACCATTACTAAATCTCCCACTACCAATCCTAGGGGTTACCATTGACCAGAAACTTAACTAGATGAACCATGTGAATATAACGGTTACAACATAAGCTTGGAAAGCAGCAGTGAATAAATCACCTCCTGACTCCCTACAGTCTGTACAGCCTCTAAAAGGCACAAGTCAGGAGGGTGATGGAATATTCTCCATTCTCTTGCCTGGATTGGTGCACCTCAATAACATTCAAGTAGTTTGAAACCATCCAGGACAAAAATTGATACTGCATCCACAACCATCTATTTCCTCCCTCATCAATGCTCAGTAGCACACAGAAACTATCTACAAGATGCACTGTAGAAATTCACTGAAGATCCATAGACAGCACCTTCCAAACCCACAAACACTCCCATTTAGAAGGACATGGGCAGTAGATACATGGAAACACCACCACCCGCAAGATACCCTGCAAACCACTCACCATTCTGACTTGGAAATATTATCACCATTCCTGCAATGTCACTTGGTCAAATCTTGGTATTCCCTCCCAAACAGCATTGTGGGTTTACCTACAGCACATGAACCAGTACAGTCCAGAAAGGCAGCTCATCATCACTTCCCCAAGAACAACTAGGTAAGGACAATAAATGCTGGGCCAGCCAGTAATGCCCATATCTAATGAGTGAATAAAAAAAGTTGTGAGTTCAAATTAATGACTGAACTTTGAAAAGCATCTTGCTTTAAAAGAGAAGAGCGTAAAAACAAATGTTCTCTGTTGGGAACTGGCCTGGAAAATAATACAACTTAATTACTGATCTAATAAAGCCAGAAGTCACATATCACAAGATTATAGTCCAACAGGTTTATTTGAAATCACAAGCTTTCAGAGCAGTGCTCCAAAAGCTTATGATTTCAAATGAACCTGTTGGATGATAACCTCATATTGTGTGACTTCTGACTTTGCCCTCACCAATCCAACACCAAAATCTCCACATCATGACTCTAATCTAATAAGAGAAATGGAAAATCAGCACTGAGCTATTGTTGTGCTCAGGGCTGGTATCTGGTTGGATGTTGAATTGAGTTAATCAAAGGAGGACCTATGCTAACCAGCTAACTACAGGAATGTTAATTGAAAAAAAAAGAGGGAAGTGGTTTTTACAAGAGACAGTGCACTTTTGGAAGCTTCCAGAGACTGTGCTGCATTGTTTCGCATATTTTCTAGTTTCTCTCTAGCTATTGAATTGTTGAATGTCCTTGGAAAAGAATCCCAGTCTTTAGAAAATAAATGCATTTTTCTCGCAATCTGCTGAAAATGTTTGCATTAACCAGAGATTTTGAATTTCGAGCAATATATTCAGTTTCACATGTTTGTGAACACAACTTTGTCCAACAATTTCATAAAGGCCTGATATCCATCATTTGAAACTGTTTATTAAACCAGAAAATTACAATTATTTACCTTCTTTTAATTTATCTCTTAACTGTGTCTTTCGGTGTGTGAGTAGGCATTAATGATCAAAGACGATTGGGTATAGATCATAAATATTAATTAGATTACCTTATTGTTTATTTGAGATCTGCTAAAAATAAATTATTAATGAAACATTGGTAATTTTTGGTTAAGTTATAATCTTAGTGATCAAGATTTGTTATCCATAACGGAGCAATTAGGCAATTTGAAGGGTCATTGAATATTTTAATCTCACTGCGTTGAGAATCCGGTGAAAGTGAGGCTGATTTGGTAAGGCTTGCTATCCCTGTGTTGCAACAGTGTGGATCAAAAACTGCCCTGCTTTATCCTGCTTAGGTTCTCACTGCATGCTGTGATTAGCTCTTGAGCCAGTCGAGAAATAAGAGCCTGTGGTGGAATAATTTCTAAGTATATCTTTCATATTGTGTTTTTACAGTGCCTTAGTTGGTATCACTCAAGCCTTTGAGTTTAAGCCCACAATGGGGCTTGAACACAAAAATTGAAACAAAGAAACTGACATGACAGTGTTGTACTGAGGGAGTGCTACATAGTCAGATGTGCCATGTGCTCTTGGATGAGATGTTAAACTGGCGTCCAATCTATTGAAAATAAAACATTTTATCACATTTCAGTTTGTGGGACCTTGCCATGTGTAAAATTGGCTGCTGTATTTTACATATTACAATAACGGCTACACTTAAAAATGTGCTTAATTGGCTGTAACATGCTTTGAGGCATCTGGTGGTCATGAAAAGTGCTATATAATCCCAAGGCTGTTTTATTAGTTTGAAAAAAATCAAATTTGTGTAGTTTCTGTGGCAGCTGAACTGAGAATGGGTAGTAAGGTCAAAAAATTATCCTATTCAATTATATTAAATAAACAAGATATAGTAAATGGTGACTTTGGCTGTTTGAATCTGTATTCAATTAATAGTTTCCACTGAATTGAAAGTGACTGTCAAAAATCTCTTTAACAATTGAACACTTTTACTACAGTTACAGCAAAGTCCCCAAAGACAAATCTGTCTTTCGGAGTGGGATTACTTAGCATCCACTGGAAATGATTTTATTTCATTTTAGTCAGTTATCCTCACAGACGGCACATGCAAGAATCTCCAAGATTACCTACTCTGTGGTAAAATGACAGCTCCATACAGCAGGCCTGAAAGAAAGCCAAAGACTCAAATGTCACTTGGAGGGGAACCAAGGTCAGGGAGTGCTTCCATCTTTATGTTAAGCTTTTCATTCCTACAGCTGTTTTATTCCATTTTGTACAGAAATCTCAGACGAGAACAAAAACACAAACACTTTTTCCATGATACACATTCCAACAGCTGCAGCATTTGGGTTCACCCTGAAGTGTACAAGAGGCACTACATAAACGTAAGGCCATCTTTTATTGAATATTTCTAGGCTGTAGGCTACCTAAGTATACGGCATAAATAATATTAAAGCTATTCTATAATTACACATACATATTTATAGACTAAATGAAAACTTGAAGATATCAAACTGTTTGTACACTTTCTGGATTAGACAAGGTTTATCAGGGAATAAGGTCAACAATTTGATTTGGCTGTAAGCCACTTGATGATTACAGAATATCAAGTGACTTTGCAAAAGCAGCCAAGCAAATCTTTTAAGGAGATAAGAGTTGGCGCTTATTGCATTTAAATAATTAAATTATTAGAAGAGATAATGAGCCATGTATCGGTGGTTGCCTGGGAATCAGTTCTGATTTTGGTTTCTGTTTAGAAACCTAAGTAGTTAGAAGAGTGAAAAGAAAACCTTCCAAAACTTGCATAAAAGGCAAAGCTCTCACTCCTGAAATTGACCCTTGGGTGAGGTGTTCAGGAACCTGATAAATTCAACACTTCTTGGTGTCTTAACTATTTTGTAAAGCCTGAAAATGTTGAACTGCAATCGCTTTCCAAGACTTGGAAGCAGTCTGATTTCCATCTGAGCTGAAGGTTACTTGGAGACTCTTCCATCAGTCTTTGGCTGTCAGCCATTTTATTTCATCAGCAGGAAACATGGTGGAATGTGAGAAGTCAACAGATGTTATCTCTTGTTTTTCAGACTATTAGCCAATAAAGGTATATTTTAGTTTTATCTCTTTTAAGATGTGATCTCTGCAGAGTTGTTTTGTACTTTGTGATTGTTTTGGGATTAAAAGTGCATTATAGGTCTAATTCCGGGCTATTAACCAGTTATTGGTAACCAGTTTTGCTACTTGATTTTAGAAATAAGTTTTGTTTTATGATAAGCGGATCATTTCTGAATTCATAAAGGAGTCTGGTAAAAATCTTTCTTTTATTCCACAGTTATCAAAGATTATCATTCTCAGTGCAAGCATGGAGTAATCAGATCAGCCACAACCTTATAGAATGAGGGGGAAAGTGTGAGGCACTGAGTGGTCTACTCAATTCATACATTTGATTGCCTTTTCAGATGCTGTGATCTGTATCTTAACTCTAAAATGTCCCAATGACTGAAGAAAGATTAATTTCACTGAGCAAATGCTGATAAAATTGTAGTCTTTCATCTTACAGCGTGAATCTCAACTGTGGAACCCGATGATATTCAGATCCCATGCTAGTAAAACCTACCAGCAGTAAAACAACTTAAAACCACCATAGAAAAGGTGAAAGCATCAACAATTTTTTGGATTTTTGGATACTAAGAGAATCAAGGGAGATGGAGATAGTGCAGAAAAGTATAATTAACATACAAGATCAGCCATACTATAATTAAATGGCAGAACAGTCTGAAGAACTAAAATGGACTACTCCAGTTCTTATTTCTTACATTCTAAATTACTTTGGAAAATAAGCATTGGCAAAGGCATTTATGTACAAGCATAGAAAAGAAAAGAAATGCAAACACCCTCACAATGTATTTTCAAAAGCTTCTTTTACATAAAAAATTCTACAAAATATTATTTCAATGCTGATGCTTGAGTTAATAAATGTTAGTAGCTGTGTACGAATCCATCAATTGGAGATGTGTTTGATTTTGTCAAATTGTAGTTGCATTTTACTGCCACTAGATGGCTATCATGTTGTAACTATTGTAGATTTTGTCAAATGCAATGGACCATGACCAAAGGGGTGCGTATTTGTTTTGTATAAATGAGTTTTGTTGATGTCTATAAATTCTTAATTGTATTAAATGTTAAGAAGTTTGTTCATGTTTGAAGATATTGTTGGGGTTATCCCTTGATTTGAGGATTATGTCCACCCATTGTTGTCACTCTGCTTCATCATTAAGACATTGTGACTCAAAGCGCAATCAGTTTGGTGGAAAAGTTATCGCCACTTCGAACAATTAATATCAAAATCCTCCAAGTCATTCACTACCAATGTTGCCACTCTTCACGCACATTGTCGGAATATTTTCAAGGGCTTTCTTAGTCCTCCCCCTGGCACATTGGTCATTTCAGAGTTGAAAAAAAACAGGATGAGGTAGGCGAGGAGTTTTTCAGACACAGTTTCCAGGCCATCAAAAAAAACGAGTTTTCAGGAGTTCTGTCTGAATGCTTGTGGAACTAATTTGAAAAAGGGCACTAGCACTTGTTCAACAATTCTCCCATTGAAGTTGAAGGGTGAGGTGGAGGCATTGCTGATGGAATTTCACTGACACTCTTACATGTCACTGATCCACATCCTAAATCTCACTGAAGCACAGGAGTGTGGTGACGACAACCACTCTCCACACTGGACTGTAAAATGCTGGACTGGTGCTGATGACCCGCTGTTGGATCTTCTTGTCAACTGTGGGCTTTTGGAAGAGATGACTACCAAGGTATGGGAAATGCTCAACATATTCTGGAGTCTCCCTTTTAACATACAAAGATGTGGAATATTTGACTGACCAGGAGTGGGTTGATATATGAGTTTTGTTTTGACAATGTTGAAGAGCAGGCTGTATTTCTTGAAAAACTTGAGAGTGCTTTGTAAGCCTGGTTCGGAGAGAACAATGACATTATGATCAACATGAAACACTGTTGATCAAATGTGTCTGCAGTGGTCAATTTTGTTTTGGCACAGAGGCAACTGAGTTTTTCATTCAAGCAGTGGTTAACACTGGACCAGAGGACGTTTGATCTTCGATGAGGTGAATTCCCACTACAAGACAGACAGGAAATTGTCATGGTGGGAGGGGGGGGTGGTAATCACATAGACTTGTGATGGTGAACTGAAGGTAGTGGTGAACTTTCTCAATTTCTACAGTTCATGGTGACCCAGCAACAGTGAAGAAATAGGGATGCAAATTCAGGTGAGGATGGCATATGGCTTGGAGGAAAACTTACAAGTATTAGTATTTTCATGCATCCAGTGCAAATGTCCTTCTTGGTGGCAGAAGTTGCAGATTTGGAAAGAGCTGTCAAAAGACCCTTGATGAGTTACTGCAATGTAAGTTGTATGCAATACTGAATCTGTGCATCAGTGGTGAATGCAATGAATGCTGAAGATGGTAGATGGGTGCCAAGCAGGCTGCTTCATCCTCTTTGGTGTTGAGTTTTTTAAGTATTGTGGGGTTGCACTCATCCAAACAAATGGCGACTATTCCATCCCACTTCTGGTCTGTGCCTTGCTGATGGTGGAGCCATAAGGAGAATTATTCATCATAGAATCCATAATCTCTGACCTGCTCTCGTAGCTATGGTATTCACATGGCTGGTCCAATTCAGTTTCTAGTCAATGGTAATGCCCAAGAAGTTGATAGTTGGGATTCAATGATGGCAATGCTTTGAACATCAAGGATGATGGTTAGATTGTTTCTTGTTGAGGTGGTCATGCAGTTGTGTGGCATGAATGTTATTTGCCACTTAATAGCCCTTATCAGGATGTTAGCAAGGTCCTAGTGCATATGGGCACTGATGGCTTCAGTATCTGATGAGTTGCAAATAATGTTGGGCAGTCATCAGCGAATAAACCAAACTCTGATCTTAGGATGGAGGGATTGTCATTGATAAAGCACCTGATGTAGTTGGACCAAGGACACTAACCCGAAGAAGTCCTATGGTGACATTCTCGGAGTGAGAAGATTGACATCTGACAAGAATAACTATCTTTATGTGTGCTAGATATAACCCCAACCAGCAGAGAATTACCGATTGGAATCCCTTTGACTTTAGTTTTTCTTGGGTTCCTTGAAGCCATACCTAGTCAAATACTGCCTTGAAGTGAAGGACAGTCACCCTTGCATCGAATTTGGATTTCAGCTCTTTTGTCAATATATAAGCAAAGGCTGGAAAGAATCTGAGTTTGAATAATGCTCAAACTGAGCATGAGAGAGCCCATCAAGTCTGCTCCACTGTTCGATGAGATCATGGCCAGCCTGATAATTCTCAACCAACATTCATGCCTTATCACAATGACTCAATTCCCTTACTGTTTAAATACCTGTCCATCTCAGCCTTGAATATACTTAATAGCCTAGAATTTACAGCCCTTTGTGGTAAATTATTCCACAGACTCACTATACTTTGAGAAAAACACTCTGCATATCTCTGTCCAAATAGGTAACCCCTTACTCTGAGATTATGACCTAGACCTATCCTAGACTGTCAAACAAGGGAAACAACTTTGCAGTATTTATGTTGTCAAGCGCCTAAGAGTCTGGTATGTTTCAAATGTCATAGAACACAGCACAGTACAGCATAGCAAATAAGCCCTTCAGCACCCCCATACCTGTGCTGACCATGATGCCATTCTAAATTAATCCCGTCTACTTGCACATGGTCCGTATCCCTCTATTCCTTGCCCTGTTCTTTTTCCTTTCTAAGTACCACTTATAAGTTGCTATCATATCTGCTTCTACCACATCCTCAGGCAGCATGTTCCAGGTACCTACTACCCTCTAGGTAAATAAATCTTCCTTACGCTCTCCTTTAAACTTTTCCCCTCTCACCTTAAACGTATTGCCCTAGTAAATAAGATTTCCAACCTGGGAAAAAGACTCCAAATATCCACCCTTTCCACACTTCCAATAGCACTCCTCAGGCTCCAATACTCTAGCGAAAACAATCCAAGTTTGTCCAACATCTCCTTATAGTTAACATGCTCTAATCCAGGCAACATTCTGATAAATCTCTGTGGCCTTCTCTCCAAAGCCTCCACTTCATTTCCAAAGTGCGGCAACCAGATTTGCATACGATACTCCAAATATAGTGTGACCAAAGTCTACAAAGTTGCAGCATGACTTGCCAACTTTTATACTCAATGCCCCAAATGCTGAAAGAAAATATGCCCTGTGCCTTCTTTACCATTTTATTTACTTGTTTTGCCACTTTCAGGGAGCTATGGACTTGGACTCCAAGATCCCTCTGTCTCTCAGTGCTCTTAAGGACCCAGCAATTTACAGTGTACTTTCCTCTTGTATTTGATCACCCCACACTCATCCAGATTAAACTCTGCCTGCCAAGTCTCCACCCAACTTTCCAGCTGATCTATATCCAGCTGCATCCTTTGATATCCTTTCACACTGTCCACAACTTCCACTGGCTTTTTTGTCATCTGTAAACTTACTAATCAGGCCACCAACATTTTCAACTAAATCACATATATATTTACAAACAACAGAAGTCCCAGCACTGATCTTTGCAGAACATCACTGATCACAGACCTCCAGTCAGAAAAACACCCCTCCACAACTACCGAGACAACAAGGTGTAGAGCTGGATGAACACAGCAGGCCAAGCAGCATCAGAGGAGCAGGAAAGCTGATATTTCAGGCCTAGACCCTCCATAACTACTGTTTGTCTTCTATGACCAAGCCAGTTTTGCATAGAATTTGCCAACTTACCATGGATTCCATGCAATTTGAGTTTTTGGATTAGCCTACCATGAGGGACCTTGTCAAATGCTTTTGTAAAGTTCATGTAGACAACATCCCCTTCCTTGCCTCATTAATCATCTTCATAATTTCTTCAAAAAATTCAATCAAGTTTGTGAGACATGATATCCTCTGCTTAAATTCATGCTGACTATCCCCAATATTTTTCTCCAAATGCAAGTAAATCCTATCCCTAAGAATCTTATTCAGTACATTCCCTATCACTGATGTAAGGAAGAGATCCCGATGATCTAGATACCTGAATCCCTCCCTCCTCCACAAGCTGTTTAGCCACGTATTTGACTATAGCACTGGACAATGCAGGCGTTGATTCTGCTACCTTTCATATGCTAAACAAGTGCTCTACTATTTGACCTAATGCTCCTTCATGTTGTCTCTCATTCTTCAAAATTCCAGTGAGTACAGGCTCTACTCCACTTCTCCTCAAACCAGTTGTTCCATGACCAGGATCAACCTAGTGAATCTTCTCTGAGCTGCCTTCAATGTCACTCTATCATTCCTTACATCAAGGGACCAAAACAGTTCAAGGTATTTCAGGTGTGGTCTAATTAATGCCTTGTGCAGTCTTAGCAAGACTTTCCTATCTTGTTCTCCATTCCAGTTGACATAAATACCAACATTTCACTTGCCTTCACCATTACCAGTTGAACCTGCATGCTAGCTTTTTGCGATCCGCACATAAGGACACTCAAATCTCTCTGCGCTGCAGCTTTCCACTGTCCTTCCCCAGTTAAATAATATTCTGCTCCTCTATTAAGTAAAGTAGCTATCGACCCACACTGTCATTACAGAGAGACAACTGGCCAGGGTTTAACCTAAGGGTCACCGTACCTCAGGAAAGGGAAGAAATTGAGAAGAAGAGTCCTTCATGGTAACCTCAGCCAGTGTGAGAATTGAAACCATGCTGTTGACATCCCTCTAAATATTAAACCAACCATCCAGTCAACACAGACAATACAGTGTGGAACTGAAGGAACACAGCATGCCAGACAGCATCAGAGGAGCCCATTTCTGAAGAAGGGTCCCAACCTGAAACGTCAACTTTCCTGCTCCTCTGATGCTGCCTGGTCTGCTGTGTTCCTCCAGCTCAACACTGAATTGTCTTTGACTCCAGCATCTGCAGCTCTTGCTGTTGTCCAGTCAACTGAGTCTGGTGGTTTTCTGAGACAAATGCTTTTTTTCAAGTCAATGAAAGCAATGAAGAGTTCCTCGCTTTTCTTTACACTTCTTGGATTTGTTTGCCAACATGAATATCTCAGGGGCTCCTCTGGCAAGTCTAATCCTCACAGTGTTTCTGGGCGGATTTCATCATCCATAGGAAATGGCTGATTCATGAGAATGCTTCCCAGATTGTTTCTGTTAAAGTCGGGAAGAAAACACCTCAATAGTTTCCACAACATGATTTACATACTTTCTCAAAATTATTTGCAATTTGCATGCCTGAAGTAGATGAGGTAATTCTTTGTCTTCCCACATCTGGAGGATAACCGCATGGAGTAATGATTTAAACAAAAGCCCATCAGTCCTGGACACCTCAGTTGGAATCTCACTGGGGCACAGGCTTTGCTAATTGGCATCTGGTTAATTATTGCAGGTCTTTCACAGATATTGGTTTGTCATGGTTACTGTCAGGGAGCACCAAGGAAGCAGCCTGGTGTGTATCAGCTATCTGTGGTTTCACGGTTGAACAGTTGTTGAAAATGTTCCTTCCAGCATTGACATAAGGCATTTTCATTCTTTGACGACATACATTGTGCTGTGAGTGAAAAGGATTTTGTTGATTTGACCATGGCCAATACATAGTCTTCGTTGCTCCCAAAAAGCTTGAAAGTTGCAATCACCAGCATACTGTTGGATCTCTCTGACTTTCTCTTCCCACCACATGCCCTTTATATTCTAGATTTGAAATTGGTCATTAGCCTTCAGCTGCAAGATTGCTGCCTTCTTCACTTGTCACCTTGAGTTGTTCTTCTAATCAATGAATTCAATCATTGTTGTTCAAGGGTGATCACATATTTCAGCATTATTTTCATTGTATCAGTCCTGGTGATAATGCTGCATGAACCCAATGGTCAGGCCACAGGAGTCTAGTGTAGTGATTTTGTTTGAGATTACTATTTGAGAACTTTTTTTGTTTTATTTTGTTAATGGGATGTAGCCATTGTTGGCTAGGCCAGCATTTACTGTCCATCTAATTGCACAGAATCAACCGCATTGCTTTGCTTGGAGTCACATGTAAGCCAGTCCAGGAAAAATGGCAGAGTTCTCTCCCTGAAGGGCATTAGCAAACCAGATGGGTTTTTACAACAATTAGCAGAGATTACTTGATTGCCACTGGACCAGATTTAATTCCAAATTTTTTATTGAATTCAGATTTCACCATCCGCCATCGTGGGATCCGAACCCATGTCACCAAAATGATAGCCTTGCACCTTAGATTGCATTCCAGTGACATGATCAATGCACTGCACATTCCTCTTAAAGGTGGAAAAATGAAGATTTTCCATTTTCAACATAAGCTGCATTTGAACTTCCTATTTTTAGTCAGGCCACATTGGAGCTAAGACATCAATCCATATCCTCTGGGACTTTTGGGCCTTTTTATGATAAGGCGCTAACTAATGTTCATCACTGGTCGAACAAGTCTACGGGCTGTCCATCAGTTCTATCCCAGCATGCAATACTGATATTACTGAGACCTTTGATCTGAACAATGACTTAGCCCCAGAAGTATCAAAAGTTTAACCTAGAATGCTTCCATATGGCTTTTTGTTTGGGTCTTGATGGGACATTGTAACCTCGAGTTACAATACTTTAACAAGGTAGTCAACCATCTAATAAAGTTTACTCTGAAACACGGTGAATGAACTAATCTCATAGCTTTTGGCAACAAACTGCTATGGAATTTTCCGATTAGCACAACTGATATTCCCAACTGCAAAGTCACTACCACAAAATAAAAACTTGGCATTCAAGGCAGTAATTCAATATGGAATACTGAATATGGCTTAATATTTGACTTGAAACATTAGAAAGTCTGAAATTGCTTTTGCAAGTAACTAGTTTTTAATTAGTTCTAATGGAGTCACTTCTATGTTCAAGGTATATTACTGAAAGGGTAGATCCTTAGAGGCAGTCTGATTAGATTCCACTGAATGTGATGTAACAGGTTATTACTAAACTTATGCCAAGATAAGACTAAAATAACAAGCTAAATGAAGTTGCTAAATTTACTCCTGCAAGAAATTCATTATTAAGCCACTCAACTCAATTTGACTGCTAATTTGACAGTTTACAAGCATCTGTTTGGAGTCTAAGACAGTATGGAAAGATTTAACAGATGCCAACTTTAAAAAAAAAATTCAGTCTAATAGAAACCAAGTACATAGACGCTCCTTTTTCTTTGGAAATGTATATGATTTAAGCTGCTTAGAAATACTAAATTCAAAGAATACTTGAAGGCTCTGTTCTCCAAATTTGATTATGTCAGGCTGTCACATCAAGAGTGAAAGTGGAAATGGATAAATATTTTGTTTTCTTGATTTAAGTGATGTCAGCTGGGGGTTGATGCAGGTTTACTTCAGCACAGTTTCTCAACAAAATTATCAGCAGGAGGTATTTCACCCCTGGTGTGGTCATTTTCGTCGAAGTGACGTTAGCATAAAGTTTCAATTTTCAAATTGGCTATAGAGAGTTATCACAAAAGTAGTGCTTAAAACAATCACTGGTGGACAGAACCATTCAATATAGAGAATACTACGTGGTCCAATATTCCAAAATCTTTGCTTCAAAACCGTTATAAACCCCACATGTGTTGAGCTTTGGAACTGACTGCAATTAAATAATTTCATCTCAGTTTTCTCCAAGTAGCAAAGAGAATCCTCTTCATCTGTAGAATAGTTATCTCTTCATTGACCATGGCAATCACAGAACAACTCCGACCAGAAGACTGGTGCTTCCACAAATATATCTTCCTGTTTCATAGCATTTCTATTAATGGTTATGAGCTATCCACAAGAGGGCAGGATAGAATTCCAGTGACATTATTTCAATGGAAGAAACTCATGTGTTAAAGCAAGGTTGATTATATGATCTAGGCTTGGGCAGACTTTATTTGGATATTGCTGTTCTAATTTGGTATGTGTAATCTTTCTGCACACTGAAATCTACAACAAACATTACTTTTGATTTATTGCTCTAAAGCTTACCTCTCTTCACCTTGAAGTTGCATAGTGGCCCTAGCCTGAAAACCCAAAACAAGAATAGGAAAATACATGTTCCTCAAATACATATTTGTCAGAGATGAGAGTTGTGAAATAGAAGATTATGTAATAGAACAATCCAGTAACATTTACCTCCTAATTCTTTTGTGGGTCTAATAAATGAAAATGCATTAAAGAAAATGATATGTTTAGTGTTGGGGCTATTAAAAAGTAGAAAACTACACTGAATCATTGATTTGAAGAATGGGCTGCTGGAAGGAATATTCTTACACAGTGCATAGGCTGGTAAACCTTAACTCTAATATAAATGTCATCTTTGTCAAAGCTTTCCCCAATAATGAAGAAAGAAAACAAATAATTGAAGAAAGAAGCTAAACGCGGTGTCAAACGATTGGTAAAACATTTAAATTCCTGATCTGCATTCTTTGTATGAAATGCATTTTATGTGATAAATTTAGGACATCATAAATGATAAATGAAGGACATCAGCAGGATAGTATATTGACATGAGTGATCATAAATCAGTCATAATCAGTATAGATGTGGAAAGGGACAAGAAATATAAAGTAAAAGGTTTTAATTGAGGAAAAGTGAATTTTACTAAACCGAAATATGATTTGGAAAACTGGACTGGTTACAGTGTCAGAGCAGTGGGAAGTACTTAAGTGAGTGTTGAAGAAAGTTTAGAACAAATATTTGCTATTAATTCTGTGGTTAGTTTATTTACGATAGTAAAATACATTACAAGTTATTAGAAAAACATTACAACAAACCATCTGAATTTTGAATGGGTAGACTAATTGG
Source organism: Ginglymostoma cirratum (assembly GCA_024137785.1). Classification (NCBI taxonomy): domain Eukaryota; kingdom Metazoa; phylum Chordata; class Chondrichthyes; order Orectolobiformes; family Ginglymostomatidae; genus Ginglymostoma; species Ginglymostoma cirratum. The sequence continues at coordinate 42,135,999 of JAHRHZ010000019.1, read as the reverse complement.
CAGGCAAAGTCTCAATATTGTATGCACTCAGCACATGGAGTCTTCAAAGGTGAGTTCTGACATTCTTTGCTCATAATCACTGTTACTTGAATGGTCTGCGACAGTTTCTGTTGTATCTCTGATGCTTAATTGATTTCATGGACCGAAACTAATGTGAGAGCACAGCTATTGCCTGCAATTGCTTGTTCACTGTTTTCTAGCGGATGTTTTTCATTTGTAGGTGTCATTACGGCTTCTCACGTCCACAGGTAATTCTTTTTTAGAATTCAAAGGGATATTATATTTGGCAATTGCCCCTGTGTCGACATTGCCAGTAACACATAATTTGAGATCATGTATGTATGATGGATCTAGTGCGGTACCAAATGATGCTTGTTCTAAATTGAAGATACAGCAAACTTTGTTTTAACTGGTATCTTATGAACCAGTACACTTGATAAATCGGCAAAAATTATGCACCTCAAGTACTGTGAAGTTTACTGTAATATTCTGACCAATTATTAAAGGTTTTTTAATTTATTTCCCTCACTGTAAATATACTTGTGAAATTAGATGGGTACATGAAATATCATCAGTTGATTCAATTTCGAGTTAATTTCTCCTCAAAGATTGAGATGCGCAAATCATCAGTTTGAGGGTATGGGTGAGAAAGCTCTCTGCCAATAAGTTTGATTTAAGGCCAAGTTACATTAGTTTTTAAGTGATTTGTGTTGAAAATAAAGTATAACAGTGATATGTATACCCCCTGCATTATGTTTCTATTACTTGATGTGTTTTCTTACATTGATTATGTGGGCCTCTTGACTAACTGGAATATTGACTAACTTGACTTACTGGAATATGAAGACGAATGTGCAGAGAGTCAGATTCTTAGATCATTGGGATCTCTTCTGAGGTAGAAAAGACCTGTTCAAAAGGGATAGGTTTTACCTGAACTGGAAAGGGAACAATATCCTGGAGGGGAGATTTGTTCTATTTAGGGAGCCTGTAAACTAATAGAGGGGTGACGGGGGGTTTCCTAAGTAGCAGAGAAAATAGAAAGTCAGGTGAGGATGGATCTAAATCAGAAAAGACCAAGTTAAGTAGAAAAGACAGACAAAAGCAAGTCAGAGGATAAGGTAATTGTAAAGAATTAAACTGCATTTATTTCAATGCAAGGGGTCTTACAAGCAAGGCTGACGAACCCTGGCCGTATATTGGAACATGGTTCTGGGGTGTTGTAGCTATTACAGAAACTTGGCTGAGGGAAGGGCAGGACTGGCTGCTTAATATTCCAGGGTTTAGATGCTTTCAGAAGGATAGAAAGAGAGGCAAGAGAGGAGAGGGAGTGGCATTTTTGATGAAGGAAAGCATTAGTACTATAATGAGAGAGGATATTTCTGACGGATCAGTCAGTGAAAATATACGGGTTGTAATGAGAAATAAGAAAGGGATGATCACCCTGTTAGGATTTTACTATAGCCACACCCAAATTCAGTGGGAAATTGCAGAGCAAATATGTTCAAAGATCTGAGATACATGTAACAAGAATAAGGTTGCAATAGTAGGGGACTTTAACTTTCCAAACATAGACTGAGACTGCCATAGATTTAATGGTTTGGATGGTGAAAAATTTGTTAAACATGTTCAAGAAAATTTACTTTATCAATAGGTAAATGTTCCTACTAGGGAAGGAGCAAAACCTGATCTTCTCTTGGGAATTAAGACAGGGCAAGTGACTGAAGTGCTATTAGGGGATGCTTTGGGACTAGTCATTATAATTCTATTAGTTTTAAAATAGTTATGGAAAAGGATAAAACTTCCATAGAAGTCCAAGCTCTAATTTGGAGTAAGGTAAATGTTAATGGTATGAGACATGAACTTTCAAAAGTTGATTGGAGTAGATTGTTTGCAGGTGAATAGATAACTGACAAGTGGGAGGCTTTCAAAACTGTGATAATGAGAGTTTGGAGCACTATGTTCCTGTTAGGGTGAAATGTAAAGCTGTTAAGATAAGGGAACAATGGATGAAAAGATATTGAGTTTCTCATCAAGAGTATAAAAGTATCATATATCAGATATAGACAACTCAGATCAAGTGAATCTCTTGAAGAGTATCAAGAGTATAGGGGCATTCTTAGGATGGAAATCAGGAAAGCAAAGAAAAGATATGAGATAGCCTTAGCAAAAAAAAAGGTTAAGGATAAGCCAAAGAGATTCAACAAGTACATTAAGAGCAAACGAGCAACTGGAGAGAAAGTAGGGCACCTTAAAGACTGGCAATGTCGTCTTTGTGTTGAACTTCAGGAGATGGGAGAGGTATTAAATGAATATTTTGCGTCAGTTTTTACTGTGGAGAAAGAAATGGAGGCTAGAGAAATTAGGTAAGTAAATATTGATGTTTTGAAAACGCTTCACATTACCAAAGAGTAAGTGCTGGAGTTCTTAGAAAATACAAATGTGGATAAATCTCCAGGACCTGATCAAGTGTATCGCAGGATGGGAAGTTAGGGAGGAAATTGCGGACCCCCTAGCAGAAATATTTGTATCATCTCTAACCATAGGTGAGGTACTGGAGGACTGGAGGGTGGCTAACGTTGTGCTTTTATTTAAGAAGCCTGTAAAGAGAAACCTGGGAACTATAGGCCTGTGAGTCTGACATCGGTGGTAGTTAAGTTGCTGGAAGTGATTCTGAAAGATAGGATTTACATGTATTTGAAGGGACCAGGAATGATTAGGGATAGCCAGCATAGTTTTGTTTGAGGGAAATCATGACTCACTAACTTGACTCACTTTTTTGAGGAAGTAAACAAAAAGATTGATGAGGGCAGAGCAGTAGATTCGGTTTACTTGAACTTTAGTAAGGCCTTTGAAATGGTCCTCATGGGACACAAATTTGTAAAGTTAGGTCACATGGGATTCAGGGTGAGTTTGCTAATTGGATACAAAATTGGCTTTATGGCAGGAGACAGAGGGAGGTGGTGGAGGATTGGTTTTCAGACTGGAGGCCTGTGACCAGCAGTGTTCCACAGGGATTGATACTGGGTCCACTTCTGTTTGTCATTCATATTAATGATTTAGATGAGAATATAGGAGATGTGGTTAGTAAATTTATGGATAACAACAAAATGGGTGGTATAGTGGACAGTGAAGAAGGCTATCTAAGATTACAAAGAGATCTTGACCAATTAGGTCAATGGACTGAGAAGTGGTAGATAGAGTTTAATTTGAAAAATATGAGATATTGCATTTTGGGTATAGGAGTTGCGGCGTCACGTTGAGGCTGTACAAGTTATTGGTAAGGCCTCTTCTGGAGTACTGTGTGCAGTTTTGATCACCCTGTTGTAGGAAGGACATTATTAAATTGGAGAGAGTTCAGAAAAGATTTAATATGTTGTTGCCAGGGATGGAAGGTTTAAGTTATAAAAATAAGCTGGGACTTTTTTCACTGGAACTTAAGAGGTTGAAGTTCTATAAACCTTATAGAGGTTTATAGAGTCATGAGGGACGTAGATAAGGTGAATAGTAAAGGTCTTTTCACTAAGGTGGGGGAGTTCGGAACTAGCAGGCATATGTTTAAGGTGAGAGGAGAAAGATTTTAAAAGGACATGGGGGCATTTTTTTTTACGTAGAGAAGTGGTTAGTATGTGGAATGAATTGCCAGAGAAAGTGGTGGGTGCAGGAACAGTTACAACGTTTAGAAGACATTTGGATAAGTACATGAATAGGAAATGTTTGGAGAGCCAAACATATTTTACAGTGGAGGCCAAATGCAGGCAGGTGAGACTAGTTTAGTTTGGGAACATGGTCAGCGTGCACTGTTTGGACCAAAGGGTCAGATTCTATGCTGTATGGCTCCATGACTCTATGACACAGAAATTAAACAAAAAGACCTTGTAACCAAGGCACTACCCTGAATCACTACCTCAATCGTGGTGTGGTATTTGTTGAGGTGGTTCCAACAGAAATGTAAACAATTTGTTCACCTTTAATGCTGCCCTTTCTGTAATGTGAACTGTTTTCAAAACATCAATATTTATTTCCCTGAGTTTGTTTAATAGCAGAAAAGGAAGTAGTTCATTTTGTAACAGACAGAAGTAGTTGTAGAATTGCTTTGGTGTGGACTGCATTTCGCTTGAATGAGGGAGACCACTGGAAATGATAGTCAGCTGGATCTGCACTTTAAGTTAGAAAATACTCAGGAATGTGTGTGGGAATCTAATTCAGTTTCGATTTTGTAAGGGAGAAAAAGCTGGAATATTTAGTTAAAAAATATGCAGGATGGGTGGATTAGCCAAGGGAAATGCAATGTTTCTGGGATAGGATAGAGGCGTGGGCCTGGGGGAATGCTCTTCGGAAGGTCGGTGTGGACTTGATGAGCAGAATGGCCTGCTTCTGCATGGTAGGGATTCTATGATTCTATGATTTGTTTTATCTTTCACCTAGGTATGATTATAAGAGCAGTGACATTGTACTAAGGTTGGTATGAAACACTAGCTAGGTCACAGTTAGAATCATGCATTCAATTTTTTTTCAATTTGTTCATGGGGTGTAGGTGTCACTCATTAAACCAGTATTTGTTGCCAAAACTTAATTGATCTTGAGAAGATAATGGTGAGCTGTCTTCTCAAATTGTTGTAATTGTGGGTGTAGGTACATCCACAGTCCTGCTCGGAACACAGTCCCAGGACTTTGACCCAGCAACTGTAAAGGAACAGTGATATTGTACCAAGCCAGGATGGTGTATTTTGGAGGGGGATATACAGATAATGGTGTTCCCATGTATCTACTGCTTTGGTCCTTCTAGATGCCAAAGGTCATGGATTTGTAAGGTAATGTCAAAGGATACTTGGTTTGTTACTGTAGTGCACCTTGCAGACACAACACAATGCTGCTGATGGAAGGAGTGAACGTTGAAATCATGAATGCGACGCCAGTCAAGTGGCCTGCTTTCCCCTGAATGGCGTCAAGCTTCTAAAGTTCTGCATAAGTTGATCCGATCAAGGCTGATCTCCATTTTATGCGAAGGATATTATTGCATTAGAAATGGTAAAGATAACATTGTAAAAAATAGGAGAAAGCATAGGCCATTCAGCTCTTTAAGCCTTCTCTGCTTTTCACAATGATCATGGTTAATCATCCAATGCAATAGCTTGTTCCCGCTTCCCCACCACCCTCATATTTTTTGATCTCTTTAGCTCTAAGTGCTATATCCAACTCCTTCTTAAAATCATTCAATGATTTGGCCTCAACTGCTTTTTGTGATAGTGAATGCAACAGGATCACCACTCTTTGAGTGAAGCAATTTCTCCTCATCTCAGTCCTAAATGGTTTACCCCATATCCTTTAGACTGTGACGCTTAGTTCTGGGCTGTTGGGAACACTTTTCCTGCATCTACCCTGTCTAGCCCTGTTAGAATTTTATAGGTTTCTATGAGATCTCCCCACATTCTTCTGAACTCCAGCAAAACAATCCTTAGCAATTCAATCTGTCCTCATCAGTCCTACCATTCTAGGAATCAGTCTGGTAAACCTTCACAGCACTCCCGGGTATAGCAAGAACATCATTCCTTACATAAGAAGAAAAAAACTGCATACAATGTTAAAGTGTGGTCTCACTGAAACCTTGTATAGTTGCAGCAAGCCATCGCCGCCCCTGTACTCAAGTCTTCTGGTTATAAGGCCAACACACCATTTACCTTGGAGATAATAGGAACTGCAGATGCTGGAGAATCTGAGATAACAAAGTGTAGAGCTGGATGAACACAGCAGG
>JAHRHZ010000019.1:42019848-42129847 GCA_024137785.1 Ginglymostoma cirratum | reverse complement strand
CAAGCAGCATCAGAGGAGCAGGAAGGCTGACGTTTTGGGCCTAGACCTTTCTTCAGAAGGGTCTAGGCCCGAAACGTCAGCTTTCCTGCTCCTCTGATGCTACTTGGCCTGCTGTGTTCATCCAGCTCTACATCTTGTTACACCATTTACCTTCTTGACCACCTGCATGCTTACTTCCTGTGCAGGGAAGATTTATAAGGATACTGCCAGGGATTGAAGTATTTAACTGTGAGTACAACATTAGATAGGCAGTGATTATTTTCTTTCAAACAGAGGACATTGAGGCGAATTTAATCGAGGCATTCAAAATTATTATTGGTCCAGATGGACCAAATAAGAAGCACTTATTTCCTTTAATCAATAATCAGGACCATACCTTTAATGCACTTAGCAAAAGGGTTAGAGGAACATTAAGGAGAAATATTTTCACTGACGAGGTGCTGGGAGTTTGGAAGGAAAGTAGAAACAGAAACTACAATGCATTTAAAAACTATTTGGAAATTTACTTCAAGTGTCATAACCTGGAGGGCTACATTCCAAGACCAGCAATATGGAGTTATACCAAATATTCTTTTCTTATTTAGTACAGTCACAAATGGCCTACTTTGCTTTCATAAATTTTCTGTAGTTTTACTGGGGAGAATTTTATGCAGGCTCCCTCAAGAACTGCAGACTAATCTGATTGGTCAGCAGCACTGTAATCCTGAAAAATGTAGTGGTGACTGTGACTGAAACTACAAGGAGTTCCAAGAAGATTGGAAACATGCATGGTGCAGTGGCTCAGTGGTTAGCACTGCTACCTCACAGCATCAGGGACCCAGGTTTGATTCCAGCCATGGGTGACTGTCTGTGTGGAGTTTGCACATTCTCCCCATGTCTGCATGGGTTTCCTCTGGGTGCTCCGGTTTCCTCCCACAGTCCAAAGATGTGCTGGCTAGGTGGATTAGCCATGCTAAATTGCCCGAAGTGTTCAGGAATGTGTAGATTAGGTGGGTTATAAAGGAATGGGTCTGGGTGGGATGCTCTGAGTGTCACTGTGGGCTTGTTGGGCTGAAGGGCCTGTTTCCCCACTGTAGGGATTCTATGACGTCTCCCAGACTGAAGGTAATTGCAAGCATTTTGATCGAGTAGGGATTGGAGACAAAAGCAAGGGGGCTGTGGTGCATCTGGTAGCTGGGGGCTCAGGGTTTAGTGGCACAATGTTGGGGGAAGATACCACCTTAACTGGGTGGCCTCAAAGGGCATAGGAGGTACCATCTCTACCTGACTGCCTTGAACACATACAATGGAATTTATCAGGCTTCTCCTTTCCACAGCCAGATGTATTATAGTGGCAGATAGGAAATGAGATCCATTCAGGCCCTCAATGGATCTAAGGGTGGTCAGGTTGCCTGACACCTCACCTGCTCCCACAATGTGCAGGATAGATCAGGAGTGGTGGGAAGGAAGTGGGCTGACCACCTTCTTTATTTTGGTTCTTAAAACTTAAAGTTTGAATGCATGCAAAGTGATTTAATTCACAGGCTTTAAGATAAATTTGGATGACCACAAAAATCACTATCCTAAAACCAGCTTAATACACTTTAGTTTTCCAAAGCTACTAAGGACTGCTTACTTTTAATACCAATGTTCGCTTGACAATTCTACCAGCAGTCAAATAACCATTTTAAATTGGCTGCAATAACACCAGACTACCAGGCAATTAAAGGAACATTAGAATGTATATTTCTTCTTCTTTTATGCACTTTTTAATTTTTTTCCAATTCCACCTCGCTCCATTCTTTAACTTATTTTGTTGCATGTGTTTATCATGGGATTTAGAAATATTTCTACTTTTAATTGAGCATTTTTTTCATGAATGATTTAAAAAAGACCTTTACTTACTAACTTGAGAACCTGGCTGACTTGACTCTTCATACATTTACACATGGTCAAATACACTTGGAATTGAAAAAAATCACATCTTTTTAAAAATACAAACTCTGTGATAGCCCATCCCAGGAGTGAAAGAATGGAATTTATTCCCCCCTCCCCGGACTTAGTCATAACAATATAAATTTTAGCCTGAGTAATTGTAGTGTTTAGGCGAGTGGAGTGAAGGCACCCTGAGTACAAAGAAAGTTATGAACCATTAAGAAATTTTCATAAATCGCAATTTGAGAGAACAAAACAACATTCGTGAAAATGATTTTGTGCAACTGAAAGAAGTATAAATGCAGCTTGAGAATCCCTTCAGAAATGGAATACATTCTGCCTAAGAAAAGCAAAGCAACATTCAACTTTAAACAGTACAAGAATGTTGCAGATTATTTAGCAAAGTCACAAAGATTGATAGTGCACAACGTGAATGGTGTTTCAAAAAAAGTTAGTCATTGTGTGATTATTGGAGCATAGACCTTAGCTTTCCTTAGTCAATACTCCCTTTTACTCATTTAATTCTGAAATTTTTCATGGGCAATTCAATAGAAACATAATCATTTTACTTGTTTTCTTAAAGCCTGAAAACGTAAGCAATTATTTTTCTGATAGCAGTGGTTCGCAGAATAATTTATATAAAACTATTGTACTAGATATATTTGGTTTGCTTGTTAGTTCACAGTTTATACAAGTTCATGTATTTTGTTTAAAATTCAGCCAAAAAAACCCTGCAGCACAACAATGGAAATGTATGGGTGGGATCCCAAAACTCGCAATGGCTACGTCATTCCCACCAGGAACTGGGAAACCTGATTTCCAATCCTGATCTGACCAAAAAGTTAGGAGTCACATTCAGATGATTTCTACTCTGGGTATTTGTGGACGGGATTCGTCAGCCATCAGCAGAGAGGATCATTATCAAAACCAAGGCTTTTTTTTAAAACGTGTACTGTGATTTAAATATCCTGCAGCACCACCAGTCATTGTGCAAGGGCTCCCCCAGGAGCCCAGCAAGGTGCTCCTTCTGCCCAGTGTGGCCTCAACATGGACTTCTGCCCTCAAGATGAGTCAAGAGTGGTCTGCCAGCCTCTAAAGCCTCGAGGTGAAGCATGGCGCGGTCTGGAGTCAATGCTCCATGTGGACTAAAGGCTAATTACCAACATGGACTGGGTTGGAAGGACTATTATTCTGAACTTTTTATTTCTTTATTTTTCTAATTTATTCCTACAATCTGTAGCGCCGGACCTTTTATTCCTTTACTTTTTTTCCTCTTTTCTCTGTTTGTTATTACGAATCTCTATCTAAGTACCTCTGTACCTAAGATGGTGCCATAAGTGGTGACTTGTAAACTTTGCATTGTGTTCATGTGAGTATGTGACAACAAATCTAATTCTAATTCTGGTTCTAAAGTATGTAAGGTAGGTGTGAACGGAGTGCCAGGTGGGCAAGAAGTGTAAAGGCTGCGTGCCAGGTAGGTGAGGGGAGTAGGAGTTAGGTGCCAGGTGGGTGAGGGAGGTAGTTTGCCAGGGTGGTGAGGGGGTTTGGAGGCAGGCAGATAGATGAGTGTTTTAGGTAGGGGGAATGCCAGATTGTGGGGGTATAAATGGACTAGGTGTCTGCCCAGTTGGGCAAGGTAGGCAGGTGGAGGGCACCTTGGCCAGGAGTTGCACTGGGGCCTTTTCTTTCTGGTCCTTGCCCTGTGTGTGTTACTGCTGTCTGTGTAGCTATTTCCCATAATTTTATTAACAAAGGTCACCAGTTTAGATAACCACATGATTTTTTTAATACGGCTCAGTTAATTTAGGTTTAAGTTATTTAAAACAATATTGGTGTCTCAGCATTGATTCAGGAATCTGAATTTGGTAGTAACATTTATCAAGACTTAGACCACTGTGCCAGGTAGCCAGCCACAACAACATTCCTTAACTTCAACTTCAGTAAAGGCTCCAGTGTTTCTGAACAATAGTAGGTTTCCTTCTAACCTCTTTAAAAATATTACCTTTATCCTCATTTTAATTAAGTGTGATACAAAAACATGAGAACTGCATTGTAAAGGTTCATGTTTCTGACACATATAAAGATGTGCTTGATGTAAGGAGTGAAAGGTTTTAAGGTTCAAAATTCTCCACCCTCAAACGAAAATATATTATTTCTTTTACAATGTTTTGCCCCTCTGATTAGTGAATTGCAACTGCACCAGATGGATTTGTTCCTTCAGCAGAATGAAATGCAATTTGTTAACAGAGAAGCACCATCTGCTCCATTTTGAATTCACTAATCAACAGGATGTTTCCACAAGAAGTGTAAAACAGTGATGACATCAGCGTTACTAAATAACTTGAACATTTCTTAGTCAAGAATGTAATCAGGCCATGTGGCAGACATCCTACTGATTCAAACTGTTAACATACAACTGTGTAGTATTAATCCACATACCATATTCTCCTGAGGACAGATAAGGCAAGTAGCAACAATGTATTGCACTTGGAGGAGCTGTACAAAAGATATTTAATCAGTCTTATGTTTTCCAAATTAAATAGCCTACATTTGTGACAATTGATTTTCTTGCAATTTAGTATAGTTGACATTTGGAAACAATTTTTTCGAGTTCATAAACCTGACATCCAGATGAATTCTAGGCCCTGATCAAATATGGGGAATTGGGTCACTCTACTGCACTATTTTTGGATGTCAGTAGGTCGATTGACCATGATGTGAGCTCAATTCCCAGAAGAAGGGCTGAGCAGGAGATGGAAAATGCCTGTCTGGTCCCAACGGCCAAAGCAAGTAGAAGTTATGTTGGAGAGTAAGACCATAAGCAATAAGAATAGGAGTAGGCCATTCAGCCCCTCAAGCCTTTTTCGCCATTCAATGGGATCATGGCTGATCCAACTTTCAACCCATCCACTTTCTTGCCATTTTCCTGTAAATCTTGATTCACCAACTGACCAAGAATCCATCCATCTACCTCTGCCTTAAATATACACAAGGACTCTGCCCCCACAGCTCCTGTGGCAAGTAATTCCAGAGACTCACAACACTCTAAGAGAAGAAAGTCCTCCTCATCTCAGTCTTAAACTGGCAGCCCTTTATACTGAGACTATACCCTCTGGTCCTAGACTCTCCAAAAAGAGGAAACATCCTCTCAGCATTTACCCTGTCAAGCCCCTTAAGAATCGTATATGTTTCAATGAGATCACCTCTCGTTCCTAAATTGCGGTGAGTAGAGTCCCAACATGTTTGGTTTTTGTTCATAAAACAACCCTCCATACCATAAATCATCCACATGATTCTTCTCTGAATGGCCTCCAATGAAATGATATTTTTCTTTAAAGGGATCAAAACTGCTCATAGCACTCCAGATATAATCTTACCATCACCTTCTAAAGTTGCAGGAAGACCTCCCTACTCTTCTATTCCAAACCCCTTGAAAGAAAGGTCAACATTCCATTAGCCATCAGCATTGTACTTTGCCAACGAGAGTGGCAACCCATGAGAGGGCAAGCTGGATTGAGACAGCACAAAGTGGCAATGGATACCACATTGCAGTTGATCCAGATGACCTGGTTGACTCCTTAAACTTCACAAAAAGCACAGATGGACATGAATTTTCTTTTGCTCTCAACAGAACAACAGCTGAGTGCTAATATGCACCAGATTGTTCATCTGGTAAAAGGACTGAAAATCTTTTCCATTTTTTACGGTCCTATTCCAGTTAGGACCATAACAGTTCCTAAAGGAGTTTAAGTAGCCATTAATTATTCACAAATGGTCTTCCCATCCCCTCTCCTTGAAGGGACTTTGAAAATTGCCAATTGAAGATGATATGATTCCAGGGTCACCCTTCAGGGGGACAAGATTCAAATCACACTCACACCCACTCTTCTCCCCAGCAATGATTGAAAATGCGGCCCTTGTTCTCTGTTCTTTTCTTATCAAGAACCAAACATGAAGTGTGTGTGTCTATGTTATCTGTACTAAATTAAAAGTCTTAATTTGGTATTAATTGACAAAAAACTCACTAATGGGATAATACATCACTTATGCCTGTGCAGTTGTTGTATCTTATGTACATTGACAATCTGGGAGAAAAAAAACACTCATTAATAAGACTCTTCAAGTTTACTGGTTATACCAAATCGGGAATGAGCGGAAACATTAAAGAACAAGAGGATATAACAGAGAGGTTCATTTAGTATAATTCTTGCCTTTAAATCAGAAAACAGTGGGATCAGGTTCAACCATGGATAGAAGCACAGAATATAGACCTAAACTCCAATGTATCGCCCAAGGTATTATGCACATGTAAACTTATGACATAGGAGTAGGCGTAGACCATTCTACTCTTCAAGTCTACTGCATCATTTGTGGTGCAGAGAGATCATGACCTCAACTCCACTTTCCTACCTACTGCTGACACCCTTTTGACTCTCATGTTGATCAAAAGTTTATCTACCTGTGCCTTGGAAATGTTCAGCAACCCCATCTCCACTGTTCTCTGGGGAGAGATCCATAAATTCACAGTTCTCTGAGAGAAAGCATAATCTCTTAAGCTCCATTTTAATTAAGAGACCTCTTACTGTTAAACTATGTCTTCCAGCTCTAGACTTTCCCTCAAGGGGAATCATCCTTTCAGGAGCCAACCTGTCGGTTGTCTTCTCAAGGTCTTTTAAGATCATCTCTTGTTTCTTCTAAACTTCAGTGGATATAGGCATAAACTCATAAGACAACAAGATGATCCAAGAAATCAGTGGAGAGAACCATCCCTCTGTTGGTTCTAATGCAACTTTTTTAAAATAAGTAGATCAAAGCAATACATGGTATTCTAGATGTGGTCTCATTATTATTCTGTACAAATGTAGCAAAACATCCCTACATTTATATTCCATTCCTTTTGCAAAAATTATTTAATTTGTCTTGCTAATCACTTGCACGACAACTTAGTGTGATACATGTACCAGGAAACCCACATCCCTGTGTACCTCTGTGTTCTGCTATCACTCTTCATTTAAATAATATGCTGCCAAAGTAGATAAGTTCACATTTTCCTACATTAAATTCTACCTGTGAAATTTTTGCCCCATAACTTAACCTGCCTATATCCCTTTTCAGACTGTTTATGTCCCCTTCACAGCTTACTTTCCCACATATCTTCGTGTCAGCGGCGTATTCAGCATTCAAGTCATTGATGTAGATTGTCAGGAGTTGAGGACCTAGGACCTATCCCTATGATAGTCCGTAAATAAAAACCGAAAGAACTATGGATGCTGTAAATCAGGAACAAAAAGAAAGTTGCTGGAAAAGCTGAGCAGGTCTGGCAACATCTGTGAAGGAAAAGACAGAGTAAACGTTTCGGGTCTGGTGACCCTTCCTAGAACTCAGAACAGTTCTGGGGAAGGGTCACCGGACCTGATACGTTTACACTGTTTTTTCCTTCACAAAATGTTGCCAGACCTGCTCAGCTTTTCCAGCAACTTTGTTTTTGTCCCTATGATAGTCCATATGTTACATCTTGCCATTTATGCTTATTATGTCTTTCCTGTTAGCTAACAAATCCTTTGCCCTATTTATTTCAGAACCCTCTTCCCCTCCCCCATTTCTGATGAAGGGTTTAGGCCCGAAACGTCAAGTTTTCCTGCTCCTATGATGCTGCTTGACCTGCTGTGTTCATCCAGCCCCATGCTTGTTATCTTTGCACAATATATTACCCAAAGGCAGAAATTGAGTTACCTATGAAAGCTCAACTTCCTAGATGGTATCGTGCAACATGAGTTTTTATTTAACTGCTATGATTCTAGTTACATGTTTTCCAAACTTCTAGCATATGAAAACAAAAGAAAAGGTCACAAATATCATTGAGGTCTCAATTCCCCATTGAACTAACAATGATTTGTCTGGCTGCTTATGTACCCTATTATCAATGTATTGCTTGGGAAAATAAAAGGTTTTTGTTCTTATAAAGAATGGTAAACAAACCCTCAGAGGAAGGCCAGCAAAAGGACAATGGTCATCCTTATGTTAAGAGTAGCAGGTCTTGGGCCATGAGGGCTCAGATTGACACAGCATAGATTGCCAACCCCAAAATAGGACAAGAACAGAGGTAGATGGGGAAAAAGAAAGAGAGAGGATCCAGGGGAATGAACCACCATCTTCTGGGAGAAGACTGGAAGTTCCCATGCATCATCTCAACGGAAGCACGAAGACTGTTGCCACCAAAGACCAAATGTGAAAAATCAGTGACACACATTCCACCACTCCAAAACCACAAGGTTCCACTGACCCTGCCCCTGCATTGAATAGAATGGCTTCAGAATCAGTAAAGTGTCCTCAACTGTCACCGGTTATATACTTACTAATTACCTGATGCATCACATCTAAACTGGTCCTTCTTAAATTCCACATGCCATCTGAAAATTGCTTCCAAATGTTCAACTGCTTTTATTAGGTAAATGTGATCACAAACCCCAAAATCTAACAATCCTACAGCATGAGAAATTATTGTGCTGTAAGCTTTGATGTGGTACCTTGTCAGTCCTTTCTGTCAGTTTCCCCTTTATTCATGTTGCCTTCTAATTCCTCAAAATGCTTAAATCAGCCAAGTATAATTTCCTATCATAAAACCATCTTGAATCCACCTGATTGCATTCAAATGTCTAAGTTCCCTGCTATAATCTCTTTAATAATAGATTTCAGCATTTCCTTATGAATGATGTTTTAGAGTTGCCAGCTCCCCTGTCTCCCTCCCTCCATATATAGAAGAGTTACATTCATATCCCCAATCTGATGGGACCTTGACAGAGTTTAGAGTCTTTCAGAATATTGAAACCATTTTTCTGTATTCTCTCAGCAGCCACTTCTTTTAAGTCTCTAGAATGAAGTCAATCAGAGCCAGAAGGCATGTTTGCTTTTAGTTCTAATAATTTTCTCAATACCCTTTCCCAGATAATTGCAATTGTTTTTAAGTTCCTTCCTCCTTTTTGCCTATTGTTTTATAACTAATGCTCTTATGTTATTTATATCCTGTACAGTGAGGACAGAATATCTGTTGGAACTATTTATTATTGCCTTATTTTCTATTACTAATTCCTTAGACAGATCTCTTGAGGACCAATGCTCAAGTTACCTATTCTTTTCCCTTTTTAAATAAGACTAGAAGATGTAGAAGCAGAGGTAGGCCATTCAACCCATTGAGTCTACACTACTATCAATGAGATCATGGTTGATCTGAATATGCTTAATGACCTAGCCTTGACAAACATCTGCAGTAAAGAATTCCACAGATTCACTATCTTCTGATAGAAGAAATTCGTCCTTATCTAACTGCTGGCTTTTTACTCGAAGATTATGCTCTGTGGCCATAGGCTGTCTCACAAGGGGAAGCAAATTTTCTGCATCGACCTTGTCAAGCTCCCTAAGAGTCTTATATGTTGTACTAAGGCAGCCTCCCATTCTTCTAAACTCCAACGTGTACAAGCCCGACCTATTCAATCTCTCCTGATAACACAATACTTTCATATTCCAGGATCAACCTAATGAACTTTCTCCAGACTGCATCCAATAGCAGTATAATTTTCCTTAGATAAGGGGACAAAACTGTTCAAAGTATTCCAGGTGTGGTCTTAACCATTTTTTTTGTATAGAAACATAGAAAGATAGAAGATATGATCAGGAGTAGGCCACTCGACCCATCAGGTCTGTTCCACCATTCAATAAGATCATGGCTGATCATCGAGCTCAGTGCCCTAATCCTACCGTGGCCCCATCTCCCTTTATCCCTCTAACCACAAGGCTTATTACCTGATGCCTTCTTGAATTTATACAATATTTAAGCCTCAACTGTTTACTGTGATAGTGAATTCCACAGGCTCACCACTCTCTGGGTGAAAGAAATCTTTCCTCATCTCAGTTCTAAAAGGTTCCTTGCTCTTAAACTATGATCCCTGGTTCTGGACTCCCCCAGAAGTAGGAACATCCTTCTTGCATTAACCCTTTCTAGTTCTGTTAGAATGTTATACATTTCTATGAAATTTTCCGTCATTCTTATAAACTCGAGTGAATATGATCCTAACAGCTCAACTTCTCCTCATACGTCAGTCCTGCCAACCCAAGAATTAATGTGGTAAACTTTTGCTGCACTCCCTCTATAGCAAGAACATCCTTCCCCAGATAAGAAGACTAAAACGGCATACACTATTCCAGGTGTGGCCTCACCAGTACCCTGTATACTTGCAGCAAGACAGCCTTGCTCCTATGCTCAAATTCTCTCACTATGAAGGCCAACTTACAGTTTATCTTCTTTACTACCTGCTGTGCCTGCACACTTTCTTTCAGCAATTGGAACATAAGGATACCTAGGTATCATTGAACATTCCCTTCCATCTATTTACAGTCATTTGAATTCCTGTTTTTGCTACCAAAGTGTATAACCTCTATTTATTCACGTTATACTGCATATGCCACACATTCACCCACTCACTCAGCCTGTTCAAATCACCCTGCAACATCTCTGCATCTTCCTCACAGCTTATCATTCCACCCACCTTTGTGATATCTGCACATTTTGAGATATTACATTTCGTTCCCTCATCTTTATTATTAACATATTTTATCAATGTATGGGTTCCTAGTACCAATCGCTGCAGTACTCCAGGAAAAGACATATATAGTGTAGTCTTAGCAAGCTGTCTTTTCTTTTCAAATTCCATTCCCTTTGAAATAGTGGGCAACATTCCATTTGTCTTCCTTCTTACCTGTTGAATTTAAATGCTGGCTTTTTATAGTTTATGCATGCGTGCCTCCAAATCCCTTTCTACAGTCTTTCTCCACTTAAGTAATATTTGCTCCCCTAATCCTCCTGCCAAGCTGCATTGCATCACATTTTGCCATGTTATATTCCATCTGCCAAGTATGTACCCATTTGCTTAACCTGTCTATATCCCTGTGCAGACTTTTTGCATCACCCTCACACCACGCCTTTCACCTATTTTTGTATCATCCTTAAGTTTGGCTACGATGCATTCACTTTCCTTGTCCAAGTCACGAACATATATTGTAAATAATTGTGGCCCCAGCACTGATGCCTGTGGCATCCCAGCAGTTACGCTTACATTTTGAAAATATTTCTAGCCAGCTTTCTCTCATACTCGAATTTCTCTCTCATTTATTTTAGTCATTCTTTAATGTTTCTTGTGTCTTGTTCCATATGCCAATCTAGCAATATGTTTTCATGGAATTTGTACACTTTTCTTTCAACTTGATAGTTGCTTTAACTCTCTCAGTTAGCTGCGGACAGTGCAATCTTTCCCTAAAGTCTTTCTGCCTGGAATGTATTTTTGCTCAGTGTTATGCAGATTCTCATTATATTTCTACCAATGCATCTTGACAGATATAACCTAATTTCCCAATTTACTTTAGCCAGCTCTGTCATTTCACACTCATAATGACACTTATTTAAGTTTAAAACACAAGGTCTAAAGTGAAATGAGAAAAGCTGAATACTTGGATAAGGTATGACTTCCTCTCTTGGTGGAATCTATAACATTCAAGTAGAATGTGTTTTGGCAGTAACTTACTTCTGCTGTCATTTTAGTTAAACATTAATTCAACAGCAAAATAGGAAAGCCTCAGGAGGCCCATGGCCAAATTTCCCGCCCAAAATAATCGAAGCCTTTAAGTGACCAATTAGTGGTCATTTAAGAGTCTTGTCTCCTACTGCTGGATTAACCTGGCTGCAGCCAGGCATGTCACCAAAACTACCAGCATGATCAGTAAACACCCAGCAGGCTTACCATCTCCAAGGGCCGGGGTTTGATCTCTCGATCACAGACACTCAAAGTCTCATCAAGGAATTCAATATTAGGCATCTCACTGTGAGCCATACCATGAGTCCCCATGGTTTTGACATGAGTGAAAGGTCTACTGCAGGACTTGCCACTGTCTGATTGGCTCGCAGCTTGGTGGGGCCTTCACAAAAAGAAGCAACCCAGCTATCTGACTGAGTCCAGTCAGCAGATGAAACCATTGAAATCTCAACAAGATTCTGCCTCCATTCTTCATTAACGTACATGCTGACCAGGTTAAAGCTGGCCCTTTCTATTTAAATCCGTGACAGTCCAATAGTTGAGCTTTAATATTTGCATACGCACCAATGATAAGACTCTGGACCTTTGGAAAGCCAGACATATGAAAGGAGTATTGATCCTTGGGAATGATAGAGAAAGTGATCAATTCTCTACCCACAGTAAACAACGTAGCTTCAGCGCAGCACGTTTTCTAAAGACAGGGCTTTAAATAATGTAAGCACCCCTCAGGACCGCACTGAAGTGTTGATTAAAATTACACAGCCAAATTCTCAAAATATGGCTTGATCCCCAACCTACGACCAGAAGCAACAATGCTACCACTAAATTTATCTGTATAGAGGTAGAAGCTGCCCTCCTTCATCAGTAGTATCTGCATTTCTTGTCATCAGGTGAGCTTTCTGAATTTTCTAAATATTTTCAACTTCATAAGCCAAATTTAATGAACACGCACTAATTCTCATAGAGTCTTTGAGTCATAGAGATGTACAATACACAATCAGACCCTAAGGTCCAACTCTTCTGTGCTGACCAGATATCCTAAATTAATCAAGTCCTGTTTGCCAACACTTGGCCCATATTCCTCTAAGCCCTTCCAATTCATATACCCATCCAGATATCTTTTCAATGTTGGAATTGTACCAACCCCCACCAACTTCCTCTGGCTGCTCATTCCATACACACACCATCCTCTGCATGAAATATCAAGGCCAAATACCTGAAGAGGTATAAGTTCAGCCATATGCATTTTTGCCCCCAACAACACAATTGTAACAACCCACTTAAAGATCAGAAACTCACTTGTGAAATGTTTCTTGCCCATTTAGCAGAATTGCAACCTCTCCCACCTCCTAAAGAAGTAGATTCCTAGTGATTTGAATACATTGTCAGTTTGATACAAGCAGAGGGAAATGCGGCAGATACTGACAACATAACCAAAAGGAAATGTTAGTTTTAATCTGATTGAACAGGACATGCCGAGTTCAAGGATGACCGCACTCAAAGGTTATTGGCAGTGCTGGAGCAGCAGAAAATCAGAGCAAAATGAGCATTGCTGCATCAATATTTCCTCACAGTTAAAACACAAAATGGGTATATATTAGAAGAATATCATGTTCCGTCTCTTCCTCTCTGTCAAAAATGACTCAGTGAAAAGAGAATGTGGATTTTCCCAAAGCTGGTTGAAATTAAAGCTGAGCTCGACCACAAGGTGGTGCTTTCTTATTTCTATCACTGCAGCTATTATTCTCCAGAGGGCCTGTGATACTCTAGCAAATATGAAAAAAAATTGTCCTAATTATTGAGATCAAGTCCAGATTTAATTCTGCTGTACATCTCATCTACCATAATTTAAATGTGAAACTGAACGCAGAGCACTATGTTCCTACTGCTGAGTTCCTATAATAGAGCGTAACTCACAATTCAGAGAAATAGTTGAGCAACGCATCTGCCTTTTTTCTTTGGTTACAATTCAATGTTTTTTGTGTAAACAGCACTGCCAAGTTCCAGAAGTAATCTTGAGTAAGATAATTGGACAAGGTAGAACAAACATCCTTTTTGGTCACTCTGGTACCATTTTCACTGTATGTCATTTTGAGAGCCCTTTATATGCTCTATTTGGGTTCATTTTGTTGTTGAAAGTGGTGTGGATATGATTTATTTAATTGAGCATGGAAATTTGATTTGGGATGCAGGTCAGATTCTGAACTGGATGTGAGTTAAATTGAATTGATGAACTTTTATGAAACATCTTTTATGAAAGATATGAACATCCCAGCTCCTGAATGAAAGGGACGATGGTGAATCAATTCTGGAAATATGGTGCAATTAGAAGAAACAGATTTTTGATGCTGAAGAAAAGAAAAAGTTTGATTTGCACTTTGAATGGTAAAACAGGAATTGCACTAGCGAGCAGCAAAAAGCTTATTTTCACGCATTAACATCCTACCATTACCTAATCTCACCTCATTTATATACAATTTGCTATTTTACCAGGGTAGAAACAAGACAGCGACCTACATTTCAGACAGAGTCTGGTAGTACCCGATAGCTAGCTCAATCCTCTGGACCTCTGTCCTGGCCAGCATTCCCCAACATCTCAGGTTTTGCTCCATGGGCACTGACCGCCCAATACTTTATTCATGGAGATTGGCATCGGACACACCCCTATCTCACTACATCAGCCTAGCCTATCTCTGACTCAATTATAAGACAGTTCACCATTTCAAATTCTACTTTGGAGTGCACCTATAACTTTTCTGGCAGTGCTGCTGCCAGGCTACTTTTTTCTTTTGGCCGGCACAGGCACTCATCATGCATTGAAAGAGGAGCAGTTTTTAAAAGTATTAATTCATGGGATGTGGGTGTCACTGGCTGAGCCAGCATTTATTGCCCATCCCTTGCTTGCTGTTGAGTATATGGTGATGAGCTGTCTTCTTGAACTGTTACAGCCTGTGTGCTGTAGGTAGATCTACAATGCCCGGAAGGCAGCTCACGGTATTGATCCAGAGATCAATAGCCTGTTGTCTTAGCACTCACTCACTTTGTGCTTACTGGAACGTTCAAAGGTCTCTGTCTTGCCTTTTTGCACATTGTATACACCATGTCTTTATATTTTGTGCTTTTAAAAACCAGGGACTAAAACGAGACAAATTGTTTATAACAAAAACATAAAATAGTGGAAAAACTCAGCAGGTCTGGCTGCATCTATGGAGAGAAAGTAGAGTTAATGATTCAGGTCCAATGATTGTTCTTTGGAACTGAAGTTCCAACTAAGGACTCTTTGGACCTGTTTGGAAGACATTTGCTTCCTTTGAGTATACATACAAAATTCAACCAGTTCCATTTAAAGACCATGTGACATCATCAGATTGGGTAGAGCTCAGTGAAACATGAACATTAATTCCGTCAGAACAACTTTTATATAACAGTGACCACTTTCAGAAACAAGCTGCCCACAAACCTATGAACCTCAGCTACTGCTCTCGGTCTGAAACTTATGCATAAGCAGGAGACATTGATACTCAGTACATTCAATTGTGAAACTAAGTATAAAAGACATTAGAGATAACAAGGTGTGGGGCTGGATGAACACAGCAGGCCAAGCAGCATCATAGGAGCAGGAAAGCTTGACGTTTCGGGCCTAGACCCTTATCTCTGATATAAAAGACATTAGCCAGGGTCTTCCAAAGCAGGCTTCAGGATCTCAAGTGGGGTTGGGAGCTGAAATTTTGCTATTGTGCGTTCCAAGACAGCAATAGCTTCCATGGAACACTGACTGAGTTGTAACAGCTGTCATCCAACTTTAACAGGGCCCACAGAACTCTCCTCCCACTCACACTTCTCACAGAGATGTCATGACAATTTTCGAATATCAATTCAAAGTCGCAGTGGGAAAATGTTTGAGAAGCGCTGAGTTAAACCATTTGTGGAATAGTTGATGTAAGATACAGAAGCTGTGCACTGATGGAAATGAAGGAATTCATGGCTAAATGGCTCTTATCTGCCTTTTTAAATACCTCATTTGATTTCTTCCAAGAACCAGAGGAACACCCCATAGGACTCAGAAACCATCCCTGAAAAGCTGGAAGAGAGCAAGATGATTTTGGGATCCCTACTTAACGCAGTTTTCTAGCACTTACCACACCACACATATTGAAACATCTTTAACCAGCTACAAATGTTCTGCCCTCAGTTGCCAGAGCTATGTGTTGTGAAAAGCTCAATAATCAGTACTCTATCATGTGCACGTCTTATAAATGTAATGTTGAACACTATAACATTACCAAAAAATAATTGGCACAGTAACTCACTGATGCAATAAAAACAGAAGGAAAGACTATTTCAGAAGTAAAGACAATTGCAGCAAGTAGCCTCCTGATTGGTTCCTTTGGTGTAAAAGGGATCAGATTAATTTGAGGAACCTTTACAACATAGAGGCACATTGCAGTACCAGCAAGAAAGTAAGCTTTATTAGACAGCAAGCAGTTCCCTCACTGGGGCATGTTGTAAGCTTATCACTTTAGAAGTGACATAGTTGTTTAATCAGCTTATTCTCAATTTATTTGGAATAGATTATGGATAAGTTGTATGACTTCTGTTATTGGACTATGGGAGAGTCTCATAATGGGAGAGCAATGGACTGATTATACATGGAGTATGCAGAGATACTTTAACCAATCTAATTGCACTAAAGTCCAAGAATAAACCATTTCTAAGTAAAACAGCTTGCATATAACAGAACTCTGGTGCCAAAAATTGAATGAGAAAAATCCATATGTGCACTGATCAAACTTGCTGCTGAGCTTGTCCTCTGAGTGGTAAGTTCCTCTAGGGAATTCTATTTTTAACTTTAATAACATGTACAATTGCATTAATATTGCAGTCAGCTTTGTAAAATTTATTTAACCCTGCCCTTGCTGACTAAACAACGATAGCTATCCCAAGAGTGTTAGCTGTGAAAATAGTATTTCTTGTAGCAAGAACAAAAATGGTTATAAGTCTGACTCACATGGCCGTACTATTTTCTTATTGGCTTCCAATCTCCACTGCGCAGATCTAAGTACCAAAGTCACTTGCTTTACTAAAGACATTCATTGTGTTTTTTGCTATTTAGGGGACAAATTGTCACTGTTATTATGTTGATGCTGTAAACCTAATGGTTAGCTAGTTGTTGCAGCAATATAGCCTGGACTTGTCCATCAGGATCAAGTGGAAATCCTGATGCAGTTACTTCCAACGGAATCAACTTCGAGCAATTACATGGCATGTGGAAAAGACCCCAACTCGGAGTCATAATAGAGAATTTGGAGTGTTCCAACTCAATTAAAGATTCTCCAGGAAAGGTTAGACAATCAAAACCTGTTCTAATTAGAATCCCTACAGTGTGGAAGCAGGCTATTCAGCCCATCCCTGTAACCGGGCATTCCCATGGCCAATCCACCTCACCTGCACATCTTCGGACTGTGGGAGGAAACCAGAGCACGTGGAGGAAGCCCACGTAGTCACAGTGAGAATGTGCAAACTCCACACATACTGTCACCCAAGGGTGGAATTGAATCTGGATCCCTTGCACAGTGAGGCAGCAATGCTAACCACTGAGTCACTGTGACACCAAATTAATGGGAAACTATTAGACTGAACCCCTGACTCAGCAATAACCCCCTACCCCATCCCGGATGGTGCAGACCCACCTCCACACCCCATGAAGTAACTTCCACTGTTCTGACAGCCATCACCTTGCTGGAAATCCAGACACAACATCACCCACAAACTGGAAGCCACTATTCCTAGTGTTCTAAAGCAGAAGTCAACCACTCTCTGATAACTAAAACCAAAACACCCAGAGAGGCTCGCCTCACCCTGTCATCTATTTAAGAAAGTGTGAAAAGCGGTATAACCTGCCTCTCACCCCCAATCTGTTATAAAGGAGCAGTTAAATGAAATAAACTCCTGACACTCACTCTATAATCAACAAGTAACAATTTATTATCTACTCTAACAGTGAACAAATTAATTGAACAATTCCCCTCTGATGACTAATTATTCCCAAATAAAACAAAATTCTAATCGTATGCAGTTAAAAAAAAGTACAAGTCCCACTTATATAAACAAACATCTTTAAAAAAAATTACAACTCAGTCTCTGGAAATTACAGCCAGGTTACATCTCCCAGAAGGTTCTGTGTCTTCTGCTTTGATCTTCTGTCAGGAATGTCTTCTCCATCAAAATCTTCTGTCAGGAATATTAACTAAGAGTGGCGCAGTACCTTGATTTAAATGATACTTTCTCCAAGAGCTGGGAGATCTGATCTCTTAGCAGGTGGAAGTTCGCTCTCTGCCGATTTTGCAACTGTCCCCATGATGACATATTAATGACATACCTTGATGATATATCAATTTCTTACAATACAATTTTGTTCTCTGTTGTCAAAACTATTAGATATATATTTAATTGATTTTTAGTATCTAAGTGCCTGGTTTAAATTAATTGGCTAATTCAAAACTTGTTGTCTTGATAACAAAACAAAACTGTGGCTTGGCTTGCTAACCATCCAGCTTTCTAATACAAATCTTACATTCAGGTACTCTGTGTACCTGCAAACCCACAAGCTGCCCACATTTTTTTAAAAATCTCCAAGCCTAGAAAAAGCATATCATCTTTTAAAGGAACCACGCATCGTTTTCCCCCTTTTCATTTTATAAACAGCAATATTTAACAAACACCAAATTCTAACGTCCACCTTCCAATCCACAAGTACTCTACCCAACTTCACAACACTAGTCACAATACTGCGGCAATTCCACGCATCTAGTCCCCCAAAAATCCAACTTTCCTACAACCTCACTTCATGTGGCAAACACCAACCCTCACTGTCCCGGACCCCGACACTCCCCTACAACCAGACATCACCATGCCTGCCAATCTGACCCCATCAGAACCCATTACCATGCCCCATTACCACACATCCTCTTTACCCTCGACTGAGACTCACTTGACCCACCAAACCCACCACCCCCTGAACCACTCACATCCCTCCCTACAACCAACCCTGTTGGACCCATACCCCCACTCAACCTGACATCCCCACTCACCCTCAATTCAACACTGACACACCCCTCTGACTCGACATCCTCAGTAACCTGACCCCGCTGGACTCCACCACCAGGTCCCTCTGGCCCCAGCAATGCCCCCAGCACACCCTCATCAACCTGACACTACAACCCAATAATCCTGCCCACAATCTACCCGACTCCTCAACCCTAAGCACCCAACCAGTTACTTTTCACCCTACTCCCTCACCCATCTGCACTCCCCCCCCACCCACACACCGACTTTTCACCCAATCCTCACACTTGTCCTGTACGCTTAGCTTCTCTCAGTCGGTTTCAAAGTCAGTACAGAGTCTTTAAAATCATAGAATACAGCACTTACAGCTGAAAAAGTGATGTGTGGCTTCCACATTGATCCACTCCACTTCTGTTTTTGTGGATTCTTGGACCAGTCTATACTACTTCAGAAGAAAAGGTTCTTACTATGGAAGCACATACGGAGAATTCATCTGAAGCTAATTATCTATTTTTACATTTTCCATCATCTGGGTCAATGTTGCTCACAGGCACAAAGACACATGTCAACATGATTTACACCAGCATGCTGTGTGATCAAAAACAAGCAAAAATGTAGGTTTACCAAGCACTATTTCATTAAGACTGTGTTGTTTTAAGACACCGGATTGTGAGAAGTACACTATTACCACACCAGCAATCTTTTTCCCTTGCACCCATGAAGCAGCATGACTGAATTGATTTGATAGGATCACACAATGAGTACAGCACAAAAGGAAACCATTCGGGCCATCATGTTTCTGGCTGGATCTCCGAAGGAACAATTTACCATCGACTACTTCCTTGCCTTTCCCTGTAGCTCTGCTCGTTTTTCCTCCTCAGATAATGATCCAATTCCCTTTTGAATTTCTAAATTGAACCTACCACCACAACTTACCCTGTCAGGCAATACATTCCAGGCGTAAACCACTTGCTGTGTGGAAAATATCTTTTGTTGTCAATGATTATAAATCTGCACCTTTTGTTCTCAATCCTTCCACCGATAGGAATTTTCTTTTTCCCCTTTTGAGTCTGTTCACACTGTTGCAGTTGCGCAAACCGAGTCTGCATTTCATCATGTGATAGATTTACTACCACCATTCTCATTGAGTTTAGGATCCACATGGCAAGTTTAGTCTACAGTTGTACAAGAAAATTACTCACTGGTCTAACTAGAAGAAGTTCTGATATTGGACAAGAGGTGGTTTATTGCATGTCAGCAACCAATTAAAGGTTACATTGTTGAAAATTATATTATTACAAAGACTATGAGGAAGATTTGGATGTTGTATCCAACTCCTTTGAGATCATATTCTGTTCTGTCCACTAGTCATATAGTATTATGATAGTAGGTGATGCTTAAAGTCATGTAAGGTCTCTCTCTTCACATGTTTCTTCCAGTATAATCACTTCTTCTGATCACTCTATTAATGTCAGAACAACATCATTTCTTATATCATCAGTATTTGCAGAATCCATTATACGAAGGCTGCACTTGCTTACTGTGAGGAGTGTGCGTAGTAACAGCAAACAGTCTTGCAAATATAGTCTCAGAAATGTTCAAATACCCATTAATTTTTTTCTATTAATTTGTGGGATGTAAGCGTCACTGACTGGCCAACATTTGTTGCCAATCCCTAGTTGCCCTTGAGAAGGTGTTGGTGAGCTGCCTTCTTGAACCACTGTAGTCTACCAGCTGTTAGGTTGACCCACAATGCCATTTGGAAGGGAATTCCAGGATTTTGACCCAGTGACAATGAAGGAACGGTGATATACTTCCAAGTCAGGATGGTGAGTGGCTTGGAGGGGAGCTTGGAAGTGGTGGTATTCCCATATAGCTGATGCTCTTGTCCTTCGAGATGAAAGTGGTCATGGGTCTGGAAGGTGCTGTCTGAGGATCTTTGGTGAATTTCTACAGTGCGTCTTGTAGATAGTGCACATTGCTGCTACTGAGTGTCGGTGGTGGAGGGAGTGGATGTAGTGCCAATCAAGTGGGCTGCTTTGTCCAGTATGGTGTCAAGCTTCTTGAGTGTTGTTGGAGCTGTACTCATCCAGGCAAGTGGGGAGTATTCCATCACACTCCTGATTTGTGCCTTGTAGATGGTGGACAGGCTTTGAGGTGTCAGGAGGTGAGTTACTCACCACAGTATTCCGAGCTTCTGACCTGCTCTTATAGCCACTGTGTTTATGTGTTGAGTCCAGCTGAGTTTCTGGTCAATGATAACCCCAGGATATTGATAGTGGGGGATTCAGTGATGGTAACACCATTGAATGCAAAGGGGCGGTGGTTAGCTTGTCTCTTATTGGTGACGGTCATAGTCAGGCATTTGAGTGGCACAAATGTCACTTGCCACTTGTCAGCCCAAACCTGGATATTGTCCAGACCTTGTTGCATTTGAACATGGGCTGCTTCAGTATCTGAGGAGTCATGAACATTGTGCAATCATTGGCGAATATTCCCACTTCTGACCTTATGATGGATGGAAAGATGAAGCAGCTGAAGATGGTTGGACCAAGGACACTACCCTGAGGAACTCCTCCAGAGATGTGCCGGAACTGAGATCATTGACCTTCAACAACCACGACCATCTTCTTGTGTGTCAGGTATGACTCCAACCACCGGAGCGTTTGCCCCCCATACCCATTGATTTCAGTTTTGCTAGGGCTCCTTGATGCCACACTCCATCAAATGCAGCCTTGATGTCAATGGCTGTCACTCTCACCTCACCTCTGGAATTCAGCTGTTTTATCCATGTTTGAACCAAGACTGTAACGAGGTCAGGAGCTGAGTGACTCTGGCAGAACCCAAACTGGGCATCAATAAGCAGGTTATTGCTGGGCAGATGCTGCTTAATAGCACTGTTTATGACCCCGTCCAACATTTTAACGATTATCAAGAGTAGACTGATGGGGCAGTAATTAGCCGGTTTGGATTTGTCTTGTTTTTTATGTATAGGGCATACTTGGGCAATTTTCCACATTGTCAGGTAAATACCAGTGTTGTAACTATATTGGAACAGCTTGGCTAGGGGAGCAGCAAGTTCTCAAGCACAAATCTTCAGTTCTATTGTCGAAATGTTGTCAGGGCCCGTAGCCTTTGCAATATCCTGTGTCTCCAACCATTTCTTGGTATCAGTGGAGTGAATCGAATTGGCTGCCGACTGGTATCTCTAATGCTAGGGACCACTGGAGGGAGTCGATATGAATCATTCACTTGGCACTTCTGGCTAAAGATTGCTACGAGTGCTTCAGCCCTATCTTTTACACTGATGTGCTGGGCTTTTCCATCATTGAGGATATGTATATTTGTGGAACCTCCTCCTCCAGTGAGTTGTTTAATTGCCCACCACCATTCATGACTGGATATGGAAAGACTGCAGATCTTAGATGTGATCCTTTGGTTGTGGGATCTCTTAGCTCTGTCTATCATTTGCTGCTTTCACTGTGTGGCATGTAGTCCTGTTTGGTGGCTTCACCAGGTTGGTAGGTCATCTTCAAGTATGCTTGGTGCTGCTCATGGCATGCTCTCCTATACTCTCCATTGAACCACGATAGATCCCCTGGCTTTATGGTAGTGATTGAGTGAGGGATATGCCAGGCCATGAGATTACAAATTATGCTGGAGTATAATTCTGCTGCTGCCGATGGCCCACAGCGCCTCATGGATGCCCAGTCTTGAGTTGCTAAATCTGTGCGAAGCCTGTCCCGGTTAGCACAGTGATAGTGCCACACAACACGGTGGAGGTTGTTCTCAATGTGAAAGCAAGACTTCGTCTCCACAAGGAGACTCTTACCGATGGTCACTCTTACCGATACTGCCATGGACAGATGCAACTGCACCTGGCAGATAGATAAGGATGAGGTCAAGTATGTTTTTCCTTCTTGCTGGTTCCCTCACCACCTGCTGCAGAACCAGTCTAGCAGACAAGTCCTTTAGGAACCAACCAGTCTGCTCCGTAGTGCTGCTGCTGAGCTGCTGTTTGTGGTGGACATTGAAATCCCCCACACAGAGTACATTTGGTGCCCTTGCTGTGCTCAGTGCTTTCTCCAATGTTGCTTAACATGGAGGAGAACTGATTCATCAACTAAGGGAGGATGGTACGTGGTGATCAGCAGGAGGTTTTCTTGCCCATGTTTAACCTGAAGCCATGAGATTTCATGGGGTCCGGAGTCAATGTTGAGGGCTCCTAGAGCAACACCCTCCCAACTGTATACCACTGTGCCGCCGCCTCTGCTGGGTCTGACTATGTCAGGCGGCTGTTTGACTAGTCTGTGAGACAGCTTTCTCAATTTTGGCACTAGCCCCCAGATGTTTTTGCAGAGGACGTTGCATGGTTGACAGGGCTGTTTCTGCTGTTGTCTTTTCCTGTGCCTAGGTTGATGCCAGGTGATCTGTCCAGTTTAATTTCTTTGAGACTTTATGACACTATTTTAATGAAAGAGAATGTTGGATCACAGGAATAAAATGTAAAACTGTACAATCTTTATTTTAATTTTTAAGACCAACTTAATATCGTGCACATGCACATGTACAGTCAACAATAATCATTAGTGTGTTAGTCCTAAATACCAATTCAATATACAATTTTAATAAACAAGTATATAGTAATAATGTTATTGTAGAGCCAAATAACTAAAGTGTGAATCAAAGTAGAAATTTTCTTTCAATCTTCAATAATCACTTCAATATTGTTTGCATGTGCATTGGTGTTAGAAAACAAATACTTGTACATCAAACTTAAATGATTTACACAAATATACAGACAGGTCCTTCTACTCCTGCACATTCTCTAGAATTGCACCCTTCTTTTCAATTGTCTCTTTGCATTCTTCCTCCAAAATGAATTACATTACATTTATCTGCAACACGTTTCATCGGCTACTTGCCATAAAATGGCTGAATGGTTTCCACCTTTCCTGCCTCAGACGAATATTGGAGATTCCCGGCAGGACTAAGCATAGAATATGGAAATATCCGACATGCAAGTGACCCTAGTTTGTTTGCCCCTTGAGTTAGCGGTAACTCCACCGGCTGAGGCTCGAGAGCTGAATGAATGATAGCTGCATCCCCAAAGACATGCACAATGTTGAACATGCTGTTGGCACAAGACCAACATGAAACATCTGTGATACAACAATGTTTGCAAACAAGAGCTCAAGTTGAGCGGGATTAGAGGTGACACATGGGAAGTCCCCACAATTGGCCAGGTGCTTGAAGACCTGTTTAGTCAGGAAGCCGGTGGAAAAATCAGGGGACAAAAGAATTGACCAGGTGTTGAGAAAGAAAACCTTCCAGAAGGACAATAAAATCAGTCAAACCTCGGTCATTTTTCCCAGCTCCGGAAAGGAGTGTCGTCTCCACAGCCACAACAGAAAAGGTTCAGTTCAGAAGTGAAGAAGTGACATATATCCTGGATGCAGTCAGTTGTTTCCTCAAGTGGACAAATGCCTACTTGACCATCCATTCCACCAACCTAAATCTTTTGGAAGTTGCGCACTATCCCCTCACAGTTTACCAGACTTCCAAGATTTGCAAATTTTGTAATTATGACCTGTACACCAAGGTCTAGATCATCAATATATGTCAAAAAGAACAGGCCACTTAACACACACACCCGGGGCCTCTGCTATAAATGTTCCTCCAGTCCAAAAAAAATCTTCCTGAGGTTGATTTCTAATTAAATGGGTTTTTTTTAGCTACTAAAGTTTAGATATGGTGAAATAAAATTGAATATTTCAGTAAGAATGGAAAAATAACCTCAACATTCTTCATCTCTGCAAATATGATGACCAATATTTAGACTGTATGATTATAATTGAATTTTAAGAGGCTGCTCATAAAGAAATTATTTGGCTTTGAGCCGCGGTGGCAAAAATAATCCATATGAAGTACATCAGCCTCTGCACTTCCACAAGGAATTTCACAGAGCCTTGCTTTTGGTCTGCGTGTGCAATATCACATTTTCATTACAAATGTTAAATTGTCAATTTCCGAGGGCAAACTTCCTTCAGTACAGTTTAGCCTCAGCTGTAAACATTTAATTGTCCAGTGTGAACCAAGTGGAACACAAATAATTCAAGTAGTGTTGTGCACTCTGCAGACCAGGAACGCTGGCTATCTTGCTAATGAACTAATTAGTTCAAAGGAAAATAAAGGTCCCTGGAAGAATTGGCTTTTTTGAATACAGTTAATTGTTATCACAGTGTAAACATGTGGAGTCAGTGATTTATGAGTCATTCCCCCTAGGCAGCATAGTGTTATCAACTAATTGTTATTGCTTTTATTTTTCTTGTCTATTTATGTCACAAGCAGCGTGTGAGAGTTATTTTCCTTCTCAAGCTAAACAGACCTATTGCTCACGCACAGCATGTTATGTACTTAGTCCAACTTCAAGATAAAAGGGTTCACACTGTCTCAAAACATCAATTTATTTATTATTGAATTAGATGCAATAAGTGCGTTGAGGGGGAGCTGGTGCTTTTTGAAAACATTGTGGCTTCAACTGTTATGTGTTTGTGAGAAAGGAAACTAAAGGAAGATCAATACATCCTCTACGTAGATTTTAAATTACTTCTGACGTACGCCCACAGAAGCTGTTTTTAGTGAGGATACTCCAATTATTATGCGTTTGACATGAACTTGGCTGTAGGCCCCAGGGAATGCTATGTATGCATAATTTAGTCTTCCTGCGATTGTCTATTTAACTTGGCAATCCGAAGCAATTTTTTCCTGTAAAAGAGCTGGGACGTCAGCAAAGTAATGATCGAATTAATGAAGCATAATACTTGTATATTAGGTCATTATATTATGACCCTTCCCATAGGAAAGAAACAAGTGGCTGTGCATAACCCAATTTTTTAATAATCTTTCAACATCATGCGAGCAGTGTTTTTGTTAACTAAATAGCTCAGTTGAAAAGAAAGTAAAATAATAATAGCCTTACCACCTGTTTGGCCACAGCCTTGACTTTTCTTCTTGATTTTTCCTTCTTTAATCTGGCAGGAAATTCATTTTAAAAACATAGCATTCTCTAATAAATCCAAAGCAAACATGCTCATGGACTCAAATTGGACCGAAGCAAAGTAACTTCTTCCTCTGGTACTACAAAATAAATATATCAATGAGACATTACTCAATGTCAATGTAATACATATTGTACCAAGTACTGTAGGCTTGACCTATGAGTCTCCACCATTTAGTAACTGCTGCACGTACTGTGTCTTCTATATACTTTTATGTTTGATAATCAAAGCAAAGAATTTCTGGAGCAATAGTAGGTTAGTTCTGCTGTTCAAACTGTTCCAACATCAAAGACTTCTAGGTCAAGGTTATATCAATGAGCCAAATGCAACATTGAGTTCCCTATGTCAACCTGACATTCTATCTCAAGCCCAACCCCAGAAATAACACCCAGGAGACCCATCTTTTCTCTGGCTCAAACTCTCTTGTCAATCAGTATGGTGTCTGTGAATGATATGATTGCATCTGGAACAGTGAGATTAATACGGATTTTGAAAGGGGTTTTGCACCATGGACTGGTCTCAACAGCCGTGAGGCTAAAATTTCTTATTCTGTGTGGGATTGATTCAAATCCAGATCCCCAGAAGAGAAGAGCAATGTTAAATGGCTGCATCCAGACTCCATACAGACACAATGAATTTCTCTCCAACATTCACACATGTACAAACGGGGAAAGCAATGTCCATGCAAATTGCCCACAAATATGTACAAATTCTAATAAGCTAATACTACTTTTGCCCAAGAATGCATATTATTAAGGTATGCTTTCAATGTTGAATTTTTAACTTTATTTCTTTATTTTTCTACTTTATAGTAAGAAGGACTTTAAGGTTGAACTTTTAACTATATTTCCTTTACTTTTCTACTTTGTACCTAAGATTTTGTAGCTGGGTACCTTTGTACCTAAGATGGGACTAGGAATGGCAACTTTATACACTTTTCACTGTACTCCTGTACCCCTGCACTTCAGTACACATGACAATAAAATCTAATTCTAATTATTGTGAATAGAAACTTGAAATATCTAGCTGTCGGGGCATGAACTGACTTGTTGAAACCCTCAAAGAGATGTCATATTTTTATGTGCAAGTGAATAACAACAAGCCAAAAAAGACTACAGTGATCTACAAAGTTTAATCATAATTTTAATTGTATTATCAATTACGCCACTAATACTTCCACTGCCAAAAGTTTACACAACCTTTAATATTGTTTTCAAATATCTTTTAAAATACTGGTTGACATGGAAGTAGCAACTATGAAATAAGAGACCCTCTCACAAGGGGACTTACTTTAATCTTAGATGTCTAAAAGTATGAAAAAGAGAGTAATGGACAGTTGTCCAGACTTCATGTGGCCTCTTTTTAGAATTGACTTCTAACTACCATATTCATGCATCTCAGTAAGTTACAACTGAGGAGCTACATCATAAAGTTATGTAACAGCTCTGAGTCAATTAGAAATTATTATGAGTAAAGAATGCATGTGCAAAACTCGACAAATATATGCAAATATTAATAAGCTACTACTACAACTAGCTTAACTGGCTGTAAGATTGATGCTACTATTGAGTACTTCATGGCATCATCATCAGCGATCCTTCGCAGACAAGGATGACACTCTTCTGCCTTCAGGATAAGTCCATAGGTGGCGGTACAGTCCAATGTGTCTTTTGCAGACTGTGCCATTACTGGGGCCAAAGGTGTTTGTGGGAAGAGTTGGGTGGGATGTTGGCGTGGCAGCACGCTCCTTTCTCTGTTTTTGTCCGGCTTCTGCTTTTTCCTGACGGCAGGTTTCGAGGTGCTCGACACCTTCCCAGATGCTCAAAGAACAAAGAATATTATAACACAGGAGCAGGCCCTTCGGCTCTCCAAGCCCGTGCCAATACATTTTGCCCTGCCGTACTAAAACTGTCTTCACTTGCAGGATCCATACCCCTCTAATCCCTTTCTATTCATGAATTTGCCCAGGTGCTTCTTGAGTGTTGCTGTTGTGTCTGCTTCAACCACCTCCTCTGGCAACACGTTCTAGGCACTCACCATCCTTTGTATTAAAAGCTTGCCTCGCACATCTCTTTTAAACTTCCACGCCTCCAACATCTTGAACCTGTGTCCTCTCGTAATTCACTCCTCCAACCTGGGAAAAAGCCTCATATTTTCCAGTCTATCCATGCCATTCACAATCTTATAAACTTCTATTAGGTTGCTCCTCAATGTCCTCCATTTCAGTGAAAACAAACCCAGTCTAGGCAAACTTTCTTCAAAGCTAAACGCCCCCATACCAGGCAACATCCTTGTAAACCTTTTCTGTACCCTCTCCAAAGCATCCACATCCCACGGGTAGTGTGGTGACCAGACCTCCTCCACTTTGAATAGTCTTGGACCAGTGATTCCCAGGTGTCAGTGGGAATGCAGCACTTCACCAGTGAGGCCTTGTGAGTATTGCTGAAGCATTTCCTCTGTACACCTGGAGCTCGCCTGCCGTTTCGAAGCTAGGAGTAGAGTGCCTGTTTGCGAATTCTTATTTCAGTCATACAGATGACGTGCTGAGCCCATCACAGCCAATCAAGAATGCCTTGATGCTGGAAATGTTGGCCTGGTTGAGGATGCTGGTTTTGGTGCATCTGTCTTCCCAGCAGATTCACAGAATCTTATACAGGTAACGTTGGTGGTACTGCTCCAGCGCCTTCAGGTGTCTACAATAGACAGTCCACATCTCAGAGGTATAGGAGGGCAGGAACCACGAGCGCTCTGTGTATCATGAGCTTGGTGTTGGATCAGATGTTGTTTCGAACACCTTTTTCCTCAGCCAGCCAAAGGCTGTGCTAGCACACTAGGGGCGATGCTGGACGTTGTGACAGAGGTAACATGATATAGCAAGCTAGGAAGAACATTTGTAGGTGATTGCATTTCAATCCAAAAATCCTTCTTTCTATAACAAACAAAATTTACAAAGTTATGCACTATACAAATAATGGTTTTCGGGCATTACAACTTAATTATTCCAGGTAACCTCTCTTCTGTCAGTGTCTTTACGTACATGGTATGCATATAAGTTGCTGCTTTTGCTAAAATGTCTGCAGCATAGAATGTTGTGCTCTCTGATTTTATTCCAAAACCTTCTCAGCTGACTGCTGATTTACGCTGTCGCCTTAGACACTTCTTTATTTCATGGCATTAATTGTGTCTGGCAAAGCAAGCTTTTCATTTTTTGGCCTTAGTGTCCGATTTCCTTTATGGTCCAGCACATGGACACGTTCTGTCTTGTGCTGTTTGTATGTCTGTAAATGTGTCCTGTGAAATGTAGTTAAACTCTTCTGGTACATTTATGTTTACATATGTTTGACTTGTGTTGACTGAGATAAGTGGCCTTAGATTCACGCCTAATATCTGGAACTCTAGATTGACAGTCTTGTTATTGCATGGGACTCTAAGACTAGTTTGCCCTCTCAGGGTGAACATAACTGCGTCTCAAATCCTCAATGTTCCCTTTGAGGGTTTCACTTTTGGATTGCCATCTGGTATAACTTTACACGGTTCCATGGAGCTCATATTGTTACAGGATGTATCAGTGTTCGTCTGGCATTTCATTTTCAATTTATACTCTTCTTCCATTGTTTTAATCAACAACAGTTACAAACCATTATTCTGCTAACACTTGATGTTGTCAACCTATTTTGAGGTACCGATCAAATCATCCAAACTTTCATCTCATAGCACCCCATGATCCGTCAGAATCATTGTTCAATGTTTCTGTAGCAATGTCTCTACAGACTTTACAGTTCATAGAATCCTACAGTGTGAAAACAGGCCATTCGGCCCAATAAGTCCACACCGACCCTCAGAGCCTCCCACCCAGATCCATCCCGCTATAACCCATCTAATCCACTCATCCCTGAACGCCATGGGCAATCCACCTAGCCTACACATCTTTGGACTGTGGGAGAAAACCTGAGCATCCAGAGGAAATCCACGCAGACATGGGGAGACTGTGCAAACTCCACACAGACAAACGCCTGAGGGTGGAATCGAACGCTAGACCCTAGCGCTGTGAGGCAGCAGTGCTAACCACTGAGCCACAGTCCCGCTTGTTTGTCTTCTTCCTAGCTAAACATTTGTTCGTAAAATGGTTTGGTTTCTTGCAGTTAAAATACTGTTTTCCCCAAATTGGAATACTTTGTTTCATTTTATGTGATGATCTCTTCAATAGTTGCAATTTGTCCTTCATTTTTGATCTTTCTGTTGCACTTTCTGCAGATAGATGTTTATTTTCTCCACATTGTTGAGCTTTAAAGCTCTCGGCTGCTTTTCAACATTGTAGACAATTCTGAGCTGCTGATCAAAATAATGAGGAATTGTGAAGAAGCTCACTTGTGCTCCTAAGTATGTGCCGTTGCTATTGATTTACAGCCTCAGAGTACCAGCATGTTTAGAATTTTGTTAACATTGAGTCTTTTCTCTTAACAGTCATTATGTCATAGTAAGATCTCTCATGTCTAAGACAATTCTGTCTTTGATAAAGTCATCTCTTAGGTGTCTGAGTTCATAGGATTCTGTGAGCTATGTTAATGCAGTCACATATCTATCAATAAGCTGTTTTTCATCTTGAGCTCTAATAAACATAAGCTCCATTCACTCGGCGTTCAAAGTCTGCTTTCAAAGATTTCAAACTTTCTGCTGTCTTTTTTTATCCTTCTGAGAGATTTTAGAAGGAATATATTTTGTAACAATCTCTCTCAACAGTGATATAAATGTAATTTCTTGTACCTGCTATAGATTGCTCATTAAATCTGTTGCAATTTTGTAATTTTGTCATTGTGAGTGGAAAAGCTGTCAGTTCTCCTTCAAATCACTTTTTATTTTGAGCAACAGATGAGAAAAGATTGCAGCCATTATGCCTTGCCTGTCTTTTAGGTGTGGTCTGCTTCTTTGATTTTTTTCCTCTTGAGGTTTTTAGCACCTCTCAGTAGCTCTGAATGCTCCTGTGTTCCTCTTTTACTAGCCGTGCTTCTATATAGCTCATAACACTCAATCTCAGCTCCACTTTGACTTCATGTCATGAACCCCATAGAACAACAATGTAGCTTGCACTACATCTTTCCTGGACAGTCTGTGAGATGGAGACCTGCAGTGAGTGTCTTATGGCAGAAATCACATCTCTATAAGCAAAACCAGGAATGCAAATGTACCTGCTTGGGTTTGAATACAAAACCAAATCAAAGGATGCCTTTTCAATCTCATAATATCAAAATATCCCACAAAGCAAATCTATTTTCACATTATATTGAAAACTCTCAAAGAGTCAGGTTTAAGAAACAAAAGATGCAGTCAGCCTAAGTTTTTCAAACTGTATTGAAAAGCATCTGGCAACACAAAGTTAGGACTGACATGGTTCTTAGTGGACAATATTTGGTGCTGTCAATGGAACCAGTTTGATAATTTTTTCAGCATTTTGAAGCATTTGACCAAGCTTTATATTCTGTCATTACTTCACTGACAAAACAAGCATAATACTATAAAGATCTGCAAGCAAAAGCTTAACAGCCCACAGTGTGCTCTAAAAGTCCAGGATTTCTAATCAATGGCTAGACCACAGAAATGAAACTATGAAATTGTCCTGTGATGTAAATCATCAAGTAAACACATAAGTGTCTTTACTTCTCTTCAATGCAAATATATCAGTCAAAAATAGTGAACTGAGACTTGGAAACTTCTTCACAATGTGGAAACCTTTGGATCATCTAATAAAACTGACTGGCTCTTACATCCTTTCTTGTTATTACTTTTCCATGAAAAGCACTTTAAATTGTGATTTTTTATTGCCAGACCAGATTAAATTGATTGGTCTCATTGATAGACAAATAGATGCCAATTTAACAGAAAATAATTCTCCAGCAGAATTTGAAGGAAGCTTAAAAACAGAAAGATGAATACCAAAGAAAGTTTTCCTCCTTAGATTCTTCCAGTTGAAATTACTTTTTTCTCATCATATTAGGGAAATAGTTGGCTCTTTTAAGGCACAAGGGAGACAGTTAAGTCATTGGGCAATGCTGTGCTGAAAGAATTGCTCTTCTCTTACAGATTATATTTACAATGAGCATTCTTACGAATGTTATCTTATTTTTTGCAGTAACATATTTCCTTGATTATAAGTCGGTTCTGGATATCTCTTCCTTTCACACGCAGGTATCAATAAGAATATATAGAGGCAATATTATGGGATGCAATATTGGCCTGGCTTTTCACTCCAAAATCAGATAGCGAGAGTTGGGAAATCTCCTGGCTCACTGTACCGGCCTCAAGAGAAATGCACCTGAATGGCAGGAAGGAGAGTAGTGTGAGGGATGGAGAGTCAGGCCCACAGCTCAGAGCTGTCTACAGGGATCACAATATTGCCAAAGCAGACTGTTGAAAGGCCTGCCTTCTTTTTCTGAGGTGTTGTTCCAGCTCTTTTTTTAAAATATTTGTCTCTCCAGCCCCCACCCCTCACACATACTCTCACAACACACCCAATCCCCAAGCCCTATCCGTGCCAAGCCATAACAACTCAATCTCCTCCACACACCCTCAATCGCTCCTTATACCCTCCATGCCAACACAGGGCTCCCACCTATCCCCATGATCTTTTGTATTTTTAAGGTATTGCAATCACGCTCCTGGAGTTATAGAAAATGGACACAACTTTAAGACAAAACAGAAAATGAACAATCTGCTTTGAAGCAAAGTAAAGTTGAGAATCGGAGACCTTCTTTGTCTTCAGTTCTGAGGAAGAATCACTCGACCTGAAACATTAACTCTGATTTCTCTCCACTGATGCTGCCAGACCTACTGAGCTTTTCCAGCAACTTCTGTTTTTGTTTCTGATTTACTGCATCTGCTGTTCTTTCAGTTTTTATTTAACTTCTTTTTCTTTCCTGTTGTGTCTGCTGACATCCACTGAGAGGTTCTCATTGAGCCTATATAAAACACAAGTGTGCAGTAAACTTGCCAGTACTTCAGTGACATTGGTCCATCACAGCACAATTACTTTATTGCAATTTCATTGTGCCTGCGCGGTTATACTGCCAATAAAGCAGTGATGTCATTCTGTTGTGGTGTGATTCCTGCACTAGAAGTGACAATGTGCTTCAGATATCGATTAATGTCATCTTTTTTGCAGCGTACATGGAACCGCACGAGGGTGGAAGTTAGCTTGTTTGTCTGGATCCTGGAATATTTTACTAAGATGATCTTAAAATACAACAAACCTTTCATGTGGCTTAACGTCTGCCATTGTCCAAATAACTGTAGCAGCTGGTTCATAATGGACTTTTGTTGTCACTACTTTCTCAAAGACAATTTGGGATGAGAAATAAATGCTGGCTTAGCCAGTAATGCACATATCGTGTGAATGTATACATTGAAAACAAATATTGGAAACACACCAAGTTTTAAAGAAGCAATTGCCTCAGGTATTGGATAGCAAAATTAAAAATAACTTTTCACATCTAACTTTTCACATATTAAAACCATAATTTGAAAAATATTTAAAATGTTGATGGACAAAATTTTGTAATCCATGACAAAGCAACAGCACTCAGCACCAACAACAAAGAAATATTCTTTTAATCTCTGTGACCTTGTTTTACCTTTTCCTGATGACAGTTTAAGTCGAGCACCACATCAGGGTGGTCTCTAGACCTCTGATACCAGCAAACATGATCAACAGCCAATCACGTTGTTGCATTGTCACAGAAAGCAAACCAGGGAGTTAAAAGCACTGATTATCCCTCACTTTTAATTTAAATTTCACACTGCAAAATACACAATTATAATTGGATTACGATACAAGCCATAAATGCTTTTAAAAGGAAACAATGTTTAGAAAATGCAGAATGTCTATCGTGGTAGCAAAAATTAACTTTCGACAAATAAATAATAACTTTTCAAAGTCATTGAGGTTAGTTTGGAGTAGTAACGAAACATGAATGCTTGCCAGGTATGGAAAGTTTGAGTCATAAAGAAAGGCTGGATAGGCTTGGGCTTTTTTCACTGGAGCACAGGAGGTTGGGATGCAACCTTATAGAAGTTAATAAAATAATGAGAGGTATAGATAGGCTCAGTGGTAGTTGCCTTTTCCCTAGGATGGGGGATTTCAAGACTAAGGAGCACATTTTTAAGATGAGAGGGCAAAGATTTAAAAATGATATGAGGGGCTAATTTTTTTACACACGGGTTGATTCACATGTGGAATGAACTTCCTCAGGAATTGGTGGATGTGGATACAGTTACAATATTTAAAATACATTTGGGCAAGCACATGGATAGGAACGGTTTGGAGGGATATCGGGCAGGAGCAGGCAAGTGGGAGGCACTGGTTTAGTTTGGGATTGTGGTCGGCATGGACTGGTTGGGCCAAAGTGTCTGTTTCCGTGTTGTATGACTCTATGACTCAAAAAAAATTAATATTATTCGGCAAGATGTAATTTTAGCACACCGATTTTTGTGGTTAAACAGATTTTGCAAAGTGGAAGTTACGTCAGTTCACTAATTTACTTACTGAACTGAGAGAAAACAGTGGGGGCAACTGCACGACAGACCTCAATATTGCATCCTCTGGAGTATACAATCACTAACAGCAACTTCTGGATTTCAGTGTTATTTTGCATATGTGTGTCCTCTTGAAGTTGCCATCAGTTTCAGTGGCGTGATAGCAGTTCCGCTGTAATGACATTGGAAAATCTGGGTCAAAGATAAATTATAGTTTTCAATTCCACAGAATTTCAAGTGAATAATATTTTGAATTGTCACAAACTGAAAGAGTGAAAAATTCCAAACTAGTAAGTTTTTGGACGTTACAATTTAAACAAAATCATATTTATCAGTAAACATTTTGGCTCCATATGAAAGCATATGGCGTTAAATTCTGTGAGCAGGGTTTTGTTTAAATGTTGTTTCTCTGACCTCCAGTATTACTCACTTGCACTTTGAGTCCTGTAAAATAATGTCCATGGGGAGCCCTTTTTGAAAGAGAGCTTTTGCAAGACTTGTACCATGAAATTCTGTCTTTGGTGTTCATCACGTGTCACTTTTTTTTTGTCACATCACTGGCTGCAGCAGAACTATCGAATAAAGTAACATCTGTCATCAGAATTCATGTTTACTGCAACATTTTTACTCCCTCACTTCCCGCACGCCTTGCAACTCCTCCCATCCCCCTCACATCTATATGTGACACCTGGTGCTTCAGTCACCACCCACAGCTGAGGTGGGATAAGCTAAACTCCGGCATATTTTCATCAACAAACTTCAGAAGAATGAGATAATTATCCCACAGGCATGGTGGCCATGGCGATGTAAATCCAGCTCAATTTGTCAGTGTGGCCGTTTGCCAAATGCAACTCAAAATGGTTTGTGTCAGCTTTGGGTAACGACAGATCTCTTCCATTATTTAATCAATATAATTGCCAAGTTGAGTTTACAGACTCATTATTCTTATGGTTATATTTCATATGAATAAGTCAAAGGTCAGTAAGAATTCTATTTGTAATGAGCTGATTAGTAATACCGTACACAATTATCCTGTTTCAGAAGCATGATTGTACTAGCTATAATCATTAGAGGAATTTCCAAAATGTAGCTGCTCATTTAAGTATTTGGTAAGATTAACATTCTATTTCTGAATCTTTTAAAATTATATTTTTAGTGGAATCAGCCTCTGACAAAAGTCGTAACCTTCTTCTGGTAGCTCTGTACTTTCATGTTGTGATTAACACCTGGCAATAATTACAGGCAGAAATCTAATCAAAGAGGTTCCGAAGATATCATTGGCTGCACAGAAAATTTTGAGTGATTAATAACCACCATTTAATCCCCAAAATTAGACTAAAGCTTGGAGCTCTGTTCCTGTATCTATTGCTGTTTATAATGTGGACTCTTATTTATTTTAAATTTTTCTTTTCCTTTTTTGAAGGCAATGTCTCATGTTAGGCTACAGTTCAACTTTCTGAGGATTGGATAGGGTTATCCACTCAGTTAAATACAAGGGCTTGTAATGAGCTAAGTCGACCAGCAGGGTCCCACACCATGGGCAGGACGTCCCTTGCAGGCTGAAACCCCGTCGTCAGGCTCTAATAAGCCTGACACTGTGTAGGAATCAGTCACTCAATGTTATTTTCCCAGAAGCAGTCAATTAAAGGTAAGAAGGCAGGCATTCCTAGGGATCAAGGAGAGCAGGCACTCATAGCCGATGGGCCAATCAGAGGCCTTCCATTTTGAAAGTAGCGAAAAGATTCCTTGGGCAGCCAGTGTGAAGAGAGGGTGCTTTAAAATAGAAGTGCACACTTTCCAAATTTTCAAACAATTAAAAATGCAGAGACTCAGCACGCAGCCAAGCAGGACTCCTGAGTTTCTCCAGCATGTTCTAGTTTTGTTTAATGCAGAGGAGGGCTCTCATCCTGCCTGCAGTGCTGGCTCTCTTGCTTGTTGCTGGAGGGTGCTTCAAGGTAACTCAACTGCATCGAGGAATCTTGGAAAATCCCACTTCAGATCTGACAGGGCTGAAAATGAGGGCCCACCTTACTGATCTTTGTGGAAATAGCTCACTCCAGCCCATAGTTGTTGGGTGGGTATGGCAGGATAGGCAGAGAAGGTGGATAGTGTTCTTACTGTCATGACAGGAAAGAAAAACCAAATAGTTCACATTTTCTTTCCAAATTCTACATGTGTCAATGCTCGGATTGTCTACAATGTGGCTAAAATATATTCCATTACTTGGTGAAATACGTTCTGAATTTCTGTTTTCATGGTTTCTGAGTGAGTTTCTTCTATCTTCTGCCAAGGAAATCCCTGAGGAAAGTTGAATTCCTCGTTTCTTTGCTCACTGACAATATGTGGCCACTTAATTAATGGACATGAAGTCTGACTTGAAGATGTTCATCAGTCCAGCCTTCAGAAGTGAAAATAAAAATGATTATAAGCTGGCGGGAAAAAAAATTCCAGATCATTTTGACTCAAACACATGACAGATGTTTACTTTTAGCTTGATTGCTCAACTGCAAAGCTGTGTCTCTGTGAAACAATCTGTCCCACAAGACATTCAATCAGAAAAAAGCAATGGTAACCTTTAACATTGAGGTGACCATCATCTCCCTGGTTGCTTCAAAAAACAGCTACATATCGGACCAGACTAGTAAAACCAGACCAGATCCGTAAAATTAAATGTGTCTAAATAGCAGGATGAAGAATCATGGCATGAGTTACAAATTTCTTGTCCATTTATATTGCTTTGCCATTTGTTTTGCATCGAAATACCGTGTGCTTAGCCCCCATATTATTTCTAAGGAACTTGTTGAATTTGTACATTATATCTTGATTAAATTCACAACAAAATTAATCTTGAAATTAAGTGCATGAATGCAATTATTGCTAATGTAATACTGAGCAACTCTTCTGAACCAGAAATTTAAAAAGTCAAACTGTAGGGTCTCATTCTTCACATTGGTAATCTGTACTTAGAGATTCAAAAAAGTTTCCAATGTTTCATTTTAATAATATTTAATCACATCTCCTTTTTGTCTTTCTTCTCCTTCCTTTCCTCATTCAATCTTCCTTTCTCTCTTTTTATTCTCTTTCTGTAACTGATTTAACTTTTGTTTACCTTACTATTCAGTCTCTCCTCTAAATCTTAATGTTTAAGTAAGTAAATGAACTGTTGATCCCACTGTTCATTAATATCCCGGATGCCCCATTGCAGTTCCCACATTACAATTTGCTGACACTTCCACCAAGGTACAAGACAAAAATAATATCTATTAGAATTTCATAAATATAATGTACATTTTCTTTGGCTCAAAAATTCAAATATCATGGACTATATTTTGTGGAGGTGGCAAGTGTTTTGTCCACCAGCTGTAGAGCCGGTGAGAGTCCCATGAAACCACATTTCGGGAATGCCTACTACATGTTGTTCCAGTCAGGTACTGATGAGGATAAAGGTGGGCCTTTCCCCCGAGATCAAGGACATCAGGGGCACGGGTCCTATCCATTGAAACTGCCAGCCAATCAGAGACCAACCACTCGAATGACTAGCAGGACCATTAGGCAAGTGGGGGCTGCTGCTAGTAATGAGAACCACGGAAGTCATCATCGCTTCATCCCAGACCAGCCATGTGTAATGGGACAGAGAGATCAACTAGAGAGGGAGACTACAAGGACATGAGGGTTCCCTACGTCTTAGTGTGGGATTCCATGATCAGTGAATTTGTGTCTTTGAGTGAGGTATCTTGGCCTCCATCAAAAGCCCACAGGCTGGGTTTGCTTGTTGTGCTCTCTGCACAGAGAGCCCTCCATCTGCTGCTGGATTAATGCTGGCAGCAATGGGATGACATC
This sequence comes from Ginglymostoma cirratum, assembly GCA_024137785.1. Lineage (NCBI taxonomy): Eukaryota > Metazoa > Chordata > Chondrichthyes > Orectolobiformes > Ginglymostomatidae > Ginglymostoma > Ginglymostoma cirratum. Next base: position 42,091,857 of record JAHRHZ010000019.1, on the reverse strand, counting down.
TTAAAGTGGACATTATTTGTCCAGTTAGGAACCTCAGTTGGTGACAGAGATTTAATTAGGGCGGAGGAAGGTAAGTGGTGGGATCCTCATCCACCATCCTCCTGCCCAGTTAAATGCCATTTAGTCCCCTACCCAGAAATAATGGTACAGAAATAAATTTTCAATTGCTATTTTTCTTTATGCTTTCTGTGAAAGCTTTTGTCACTTTAATCCTTTCTAACTATCCATTAACATATGTTACAGAAGACAATAAATAATACAAGGTATTCAAACCCATGAAAAATCAACGTGGCACTGAAACTTTACTTGCTAAAGGGCCACATACATGACATTTTCAGGGGTAATAGTGGAAGAATGGTCAAGATTGGAATTCCTAATTAATTCTGTTCACTTATCCCCATCATAAGACAACTGAGAGTAATTGTACAATTCATGCTGCCACATCCATGTGACCAATAAATACAGCACAGAGCATGCTTCAGATCCATATGATGCCAGTCTGTGTGACTCATCACATAGGAAAATTGCATTTACCAACTGAACTATCATAAAATTTAATATAATCACTTTTTCATGCTATAGGCCTAAATACATCTCATCATTTGTTCGTACAGAAATTGATTATTTCTGAACTAAAACACATTTTGGTGAATCTTTTCATCTTGGACTCATCAGGGCATTTGCAAGAAGAACAATGTAAAGTTAAAATATTTCTTTACTACATGAGGAGAGCACACAGTTTTGATTTAATTTTGATTGCTCTAGGTATTGTCATGGAAAATCCACCAGTTAGGTGATGACTGACAGTTAACTGCCAAACTTTATTTAGGTTTAAGGAAGTGGCCATTATGGTCATCTTCCAAAATTGTCTAAACTCTGGAACAGTTCCTACACATCAGAGGGTAGCTAATTAACCCCACTATTTGAAAGGGGATGTATAGAGAAAACAAAGAATTATAGACCAGTGAGCTGGACATCAACAGTGGGTGAAGAGTCTGTTGTGAAGAATTTTATAGCAGAGCACTTAGAAAACAGTAGTAAAATCAGACACAGTCAGCATGGATTTATAAAAGGGAAATCATACTTGACAAATCAATTTGTAGTCACATCCAAGGTACAGGAAAAAGGTGGCTGGGTGACTGTCACAAAGTGGGATGGGAGTAGGCAGATAGTGCAGGGATCCCCTGTGGCCATTCCCCTCAATAATAAGTACACCATTTTGGATACTGTTGCAGGGGGATGACCTACCAGGGGAAGGCCATAGCAGACAGGCACTGAGCCTGGCCCTGTGGCACAGAAGGGAAGGGGGGAGAATAGGAGAGCAATTGTAGTGGGGGATTCAATAGTAAGAGGCACAGACAGGCGGTTCTGTGAACACGAACGAGACGAACGGATAGTATGTTGCCTCCCGGGTGCCAGGGTCCATGACGTCTCAGATCGTGTCTTCAAGGTCCTTAAGGGGGAGGGTGAGCAACCAGCAGTCATGGTAAACATCGGTACCAATGACATAGGTAGGAAAAGGACTGAGTATGTGAAAAACGAGTACAGGGAGTTAGGTTGGAAGCTGAATTCCAGGACAAACAGGGTAGTTATCTCTGGATTACTACCAGTGCCACGTGATAACGAGGTAAGAAATAGGGAGAGAGTGCAGCTAAACACGTGGCTACAGGCCTGGTGTAGGAGGGAGGGCTTCCATTATGTGGATAATTGGAGCACAATCTGGGGAAAGTGGGACCTGTACAGTAAGGACAGGTTGCACCTGAACTGGAAGGGCACAAATATCCTGGGAGGGAGGTTTGCTCGAGCTATATGAGATGGTTTAAACTAGATTGGCAGGGATTGGGGAACCGGATTTGTAATTCAGAAGATGAGGTATTCAGCCTTCCAACAGACACAACAGGGAGTGAGGTTGTTTATAAAGAAATTCGGTCGATGGAGGGTAATTGTGGAAACAGAGATGGTTTGACGTGTGTATATCAATGCTAGAAGTATCAGAAATAAGGGGGATGAACTCATAGCTTGGGGAGGAACTTGGAACTATGATGTTGTGGCCATTACAGAAACTTGGGTAACTCAGGGACAGGAATGGTTGCTGGAAGTTCTGGGATTTAGATGTTTTAAAAGAAATAGGGAGGGTGGTAAAAGAGGCGGCAGAGTGGCATTGCTAGTCAGGGCTAGTATAGCAGCTACTGACAGGCAGTTCGAGAATGATATGTCTCCAGAGTCAGTTTGGGTTGAGGTCAGGAACAAGAAAGGAGCAGTCACCTTGTTGGGGTTTTTTTACAGACCCCCTAATAGTTGTAGAGAAGTGGAGGAGTGGATTGGGAGGCAGATACTGGAAAGGTGCAGAAGTCACAGGGTTGTAGTCATGGGTAACTTCAACTTTCCAAATATTGATTGGAAACTTTTCAGTTGTAATAGGTTAGATGAATGGATTTTATCCAGTGCGTTCAGGAAGGATTCCTGACACAGTATGTAGATAGACCAACACGAGGAGAGGCCACTTTGGATTTGGAGCTTGGCAATGAACCAGACCAAGTGTCAGACCTATTGGTAAGAGAGCATTTTGGCGGTAGCAATCATGACTCTGCTACTTTTACAATAGTCATGGAAAAGGATAGGTCAATACAGCAGGATAGGGTTTATAATTAGGTAAAGGGTAATTATAATTCTGTTAAGCAAGAACTAGGTAACATAAAATGGGAACAGATGCTGTCAGGGAAGAGCACCACAGAAATGTGGAGATTGTTTAAGGAATGCATACTGTGTGTGCTCGATATGTTTGTCCCTAGCAGGCAGGGAAGATGCCGTCGAGTGAGGGAGCCTTGGTTCTCGAGAGAGGTCAAACGACTGGTTAAGAGGAAGAAGGATGCTTATATAAGGTTTAGGAAACAAGGCTCTAAAAAGGCTCTGGAGGGATACAAATTAGCCAGGAAGGAGCTGAAGAAAGGGCTTAGGAGAGCTATAAGGGGATATTGGAAAACCTTGGCAGATAGGATCAAGGAAAACTCCAAGGCTTTTTACACATACGTGAGGAATAAGAGAATGACCAGAGTAAGGGTAGGGCCGATCAAGGATTGTAAAGGGAATTTGTGCATGGAGCCTAAAGAGATAGGAGAGGTCCTTAATGAATACTTTTCCTTGGTTTTCACAACTGAGAGGGACCTAGTTATAGGGGAGGTCCGTGTGAAGAAGGCTGGTATACTAGAGGAAGTGGATATTAATAAGGAAGATGTACTAGGAATTTTGAGGAACTTGAAGATAGATAAGTCCCCCCCCGGCCTGATGGGATTTATCCAAGGATTCTACGGGAAGTGAGAGAAGAGATCGCAGGGCCTTTGGCGATGATCTTTTCGTCCTCACTGTCCATGGGTATAGTGCCGGAAGATAGGAGAGTGGCAAAAGTTATTCCCTTGTTCAAGTAAGGGAAAAGGGATAACCCCGGAAATTACAGGCCAGTTAGTCTTACTTCAGTGGTGGGCAAATTGTTGGAAAGGGCTCTGAGAGATAGGATTTATGATCACTTGGATAGACACAGTTTGATTCGTGATAGTCAGCATGGATTTGTGAGGCATAGATCATACCTCACAAACCTTATTGAATTCTTTGAAGAGGTGACCAAACACATGGATGAAGGTAGGGCAGTACACATGGATTTAAGTAAGGCATTTGATAAGGTTCCCCATGGTAGGCTCATGCAGAAGATAAGGAGGCATGGGACTGGGGGCAATGTGGCAGATTGGATTCAGAATTGGCTGACCCTTAGAAGACAAAGGGTGGTAGTGGACAGAAAATATTCAACATGGTGTTCAGTTACAAGTGGTGTACCATAAGGATCTGTTCTGGGTCCTCTTCTACTTGTGATTTTTGTAAATGATTTGGATGTAGGAGTGGAAGGGTGGATTAGTAAGTTAGTGGGTGATACGAAGGTGGGTCAAGTTGTAGATAGTGCAGAGTGCTGTTCTAGGTTACAAAGGGACATTGATAGGATGTGGAGCTGGGCTGAGAAGTGGCAGATGGAGTTTAACCCTGAAAAGTGTTAGGTGATTCATTTTGGAAGGACAAATTTGAAAGCAGAATACAGGGTTAAGGGAAAGATTCTTGGCAATGTGGAGGAGCAGAGGGACCTTGGGGTTCATGTCCACAGTTCCCTGAAAGCTGCCACCCAGGTGGATAGAGTTGTTAAGAAGTCGTATAGTGTGTTAGCTTTCATTAATAGAGGGATTGAGTTCAAGAACCTTGAAGTTATGCTCCAGCTATACAAAACCCTGGTTCGGCCAGTATCTGGAGTATTGTGTCCAGTTCTGGTCGCCTCATTACAGGAAAGATGTGGAAGCATTGAAAAAGGTGCAGAGGAGATTTACCAGGATGTTGCCTGGAATGGAGGGAAGGTCTCACGAGGAAAGGTTGAGAGAGCTAGGGTTTTTCTCTTTAGAATGACAAACAATGAGAGGTGACATTATTGAGGTGTACAAAATGATCAGAGGTATAGATAGAGTGGACAGCCAGAGACTTTTTCCTCGGGTGGAGATTGCTATTACAAAGGGGCATAGTTTTGAAGTGAGTGGAGGTAGATATAGGGGAGACGTCAGAGATAGGTTCTTTACTCAGAGAGTGGTCAGGGTGTGGAATGCATTGCCGGAGAAGGTAGTGGAGTTGGCCTCATTAGGCGCTTTTAACCAGCTATTAGATAGGCATATGGATGATAGTATAAGGTAGGGGTGGAGGTTAGATAGACCTTAGGTTTAAGGTAAAAGTTCAGCACAACATCATGGGCCGAAGGGCCTGTACTGTTCTCTGTTTTATGTTCTATTCTTTGAGGGTGTAACTGATGGAGTTGTTCAGGGACAGTCACTGGAAGTGGTTTATTTGGACTTTCAGAAGGCTTTTAACCAAGTCCCACATAAGAGATTAACGTATAAAATGAAAGCACATGGAATTGGGTGTAGAGTACTGAGATGGAGAGAAAATTGTTTAGCAGACAGGAAACAGAGATTGGGAATTATTGGGTAATTTTACTGAATGGCAGGCAGTGACTACTGGAGCACAGCAAGGATTGGTACTAGGAGCCCAGCTCTTCACAATATATGTTAATAATTTAGGTGAGGGAACTAAATGTAATCTCTCAAAATTTGCAGGTGACACAAAGCTGGGTGGAAGGATGAACTGTATGGAGGATGCAGAGATGTTGCAGTGTGATTTAGACAGGCTAAGTGAGTGGGAAAATGCATGGCAGTTGCAGCATAATCTGGATAAATATGGAGTTATCCCCTACGGTAACAAAAAAAAAGGAAAGCAGGTTACTGTTTGAATAGCTGTAAGTGATGGAAGGGAATGTTAAGTAAGATCTGGGTGTCTTCATGCTCCAGACACTTAAGTAGGTGCAGATGCAGCAGGCAGAGATGAAGGCAAACTGTATGATGTCCTTCATAGCAAGAGGATTTGAGTACAGAAACAAGGATGTCTTGCTACAGTCATACAGAGCATTGGTAAAGGCATACCCTGGAACATTGTGTGCAGTTTTGGTCTCCTCATCTGGGGAAGGAAGTTCTTGCTATAGAGGGAGTGCACCAAAGGTTTACCATGTTGATTCCTGGGATGGCAGGACTGGTGTAGGAGGACAGGTTAAGATTGTATTCACTGAAATTTGGAAGAATTAGAAAGTATCTCATAGAAACCTTTAAAATTCTAACAGGACTCAACAAGATAATTCAAGAAGGATCCGCCTGGTGGTGGGGTATCTCAGTGGTCATAAATAAAGAATAAGTGTTAAACCTTTTAAGATTGAGATGAGGAGATTTTTTTTAACCCAGAGTGGTGAACAAATGGAATTCACTCCCATAGAAAGTGATTGAGGCCAAAACTTTGTATGATTTCAAGATGGTTTGGAGCTGGATATAATTCTTTTGGCTGAAGGGATATGGGGAAGAGCAGGATTAGAGTTTTGAGCTCGATGATCAATCAAGATCATAATAAATGGCAGGGCGGTCTCAAGGGGTTGAATGGCCTCCTCCTGTTACTATCTTCTATGTTTCTTAAACCGAGCAGGATGACTCTGACTGGTCGAGGCATTGCCCTAAGGAATGAACTACTGGATAACCGTGGCCTCTTTTATTAAGTTGAAATAGGTGCAGTGTGTATGTATGATCTTACTATCTTCAAGGAACTGGGCCCTGCATAGAAATATATATACTTTACAGTAAGGAGAATTGCACCACTCTTACTGACTGACAATCCTAAATTGGCTACCAGTGTAATCAACATAGAAATATGGAAATATAGAAAATGGGAACAGGAGCATGAAATTTGGCCTTCAATCCTGCTCCACCATTTAATGTGGTCAAGGTGGTTCATCCAACTCAGTATCCTGTGCCCCCTTTTCCCCCGTATCCTTTGATCTCTTCAGTCCTACGAAATATATTAAACTCCTTCTTGAAAACATTCAATGATTTGTCCTTAAACACTTTCTGTGGTAGAGAATTCCACAAGACTCACCATTCCCTGGCTGAAAAAAATTTCCTCCAATCTCAGTCCTAATTGGCCTACCCTGTATCCTTAGCTTCTAATGCTTGGTTATGCCCGCCCTGCTGTCAAAAACATCCTTGCTGTCTTTACCCTAACTGGCCATGTTAAAGTTCTTTTGCTTTCTATGAGATCACCCCTCATTCTTCTGAACGCCAGTGAATACAATCCTAACTGACTCACTCTCTCCTCTTATGCCAGTTTTGCCATCCCAGGGATCAATTTGGTAAACCTTCATTGCACTTCCTCTATGACCAGAACATCCTTCCTTGGATGAGGAGACCAAATATTCCAGGTGTAGTCTCACCGAAGCTCTGTATAATTGCAGCAAGATATCCCTGCTCCAACATTGCAATCATCTCACTATTTAGCTAACGTTTTCCAATCACACATTTGCACCCATTATTAGACACAATTTTGAGTTTTGTAATCACATGCTGGTTCAGAACAGTTAGTACTTCGTACCAATTACCTGTTGTGAACAGTTGAAGGAGCATGCCTTTTGATAGGACCCACCAGTCTTTGGAAAGTATAGTCTACATACATAATACGTAATGTATCTCCTTCAACAAGAAGAGTGGGTAGAGGAACTTCTATTTTAACTGACTAAAGTCTTCACTCGCCTTGTAATGAGATGCTTCCTGTTCTGAGGTAAAATGTAGGAGTCATAGCAGTTTCACCTCAAATACAAGTGTGATCTGATTGATAAATCTTTGTAGGTGGCAAGGGATCTACTTGTTCCAAGATCCTGATCCCCGTGCCAGGATGAATTTTTGGTCAGAGTCCATCACAGGTATAGAAAATGGCAGAAGTAGCCAAAAATCATAAGTTTCTTCCCTAAATCAGGCATTTCTTATTCTTACATTTTTTGGAATGGATACAGGGCATTTTACACACGCATTTTTTTCTTTATTCATTGACAGGATGAGGGTGTCACTGGCCAGGCAGCATTTATTACCCATTCCTAATTGCCCAAATGGCAGTTAAGAGTCAACCACATTGCTGTGGGTCTGGAGTCACATGTAGGCTAGACCAGGTAAGGATGGCAGTTTCCTTCCCTGTAGGACATTAATGAACCAGATGGGTTTTTCCTGACAATCGACGATGGATTCACGGTCATCATTAGATTCTTAATTCCAGATATTTATTGAATTCAAATTCCACCACCTTCCATGGTGGAATTCGAACCCGGGTCCCCAGAACATTACCTGGGTCTTTGGATGAACAGTCCAGCCGTAACACCACTAGGCCCTCACATCCTCAGTGTTATCATCAGCTTCTTCCACTGAAGTGGGAGTTTGGCAGTTTTGTAGAGTAAAACTGTAGTTTGAAAATCAGTCTTGGTAACATTGTGGGTTTGTATGGATTGCCAGGGCAGCCCTTTGGAATAGTGGGGTTAGGCGGTCCTGGTCTTGGGACATATTATTTGTGGGGATGATATGGCCCTGTCAGAAACCATCAAAACTGCCAACAGCACCTTTCAGAGGGACCTGTCTAGAAGAGCTATTACTGCATTTACCCTGTCAAGTGCTCTAAAAATTTTATGTTTCAAGAAGTTTGGCTCTTGTTCTTTTAAACTCCAATGAGTGAAATTCCAACTTACACAAACTCTTCTCATCATACGATCCCTCCACGCCCAGGATCAACTTGGCGAACCTTGTCTGGACTGCCTCCAATGCAAGTACAAGAGAAGCATATTCTTTGTGAGTCTCAATAATCCATGGAAAGCATGTTTTTGGGTGATGTCTATTTGTGTCACAATGTTTGCGTCAGTTGTTTTGAAAGGGGCTTTAGCTATTAGCTTGTCTTGTTGTTTTCATGTGTCAGTCAAAATACTCTGGTGTCTAGGAATTTAATGCTTTCCTTGTCTGTCATGACTCTAGGTTTAACAGTAAGATCATGATTATTGAAGATATTCATGCATTCTTCTCATTCTGATTTTGTGTGAATTTAAATATCCAATGTGTCAACAAAAATACAAAAAGCATTGTTACTACATGACTGCAATACTGAATAAATTAGTTAGGTTGTAAAAAGGAGTCCTGAAAGCCAAAACAGGGCATGCAAAAATCAAAACATAGCTATCAAGATAAAACCATAAGAAGATTACTCAAAAAATATTTTTGATTCCTGGTGTGCTCCAACCTTTCAGTTGTTTCAGCAGCGGGAGTCCGGGAGAAAGCATGAGGGCAGCCTGGGAAGGTAAGCTTTTTGATTATAAAAGTCTTACCTTGCGTGACTGTGGCCTTTCAGTTGTTTCAGCAATGGGACATCACAAGCGTAGTGTCTCCTATTCTTCCACCTCCTCTAACCTAATAATAACGACTAAATGTGGTCAGCAGGGAAGCTATTTGCATTTCTTTTCCTCATCCCGTTGTTATGTTTCGGGGTGGTCACCTAGATGCCAAATCCTCTGGGAACGGGTCGGAAGGCAAAGCCGGAGTCTGTTTGAGTATATATTGGAGTAAACTTACTGGTGCAGAGAACACTGCGAAACTAAAAAAAATCTAATTAATTTTAAATAATTAACTAAGTAGAGGTGGCAGGCCTGGTGATGTGTTGTAGCTGTATGATGTGGGAGCTAGCTGATCCCATTGAGAATGGCAGTGACCACATCTGCAGCAAGCATTGGCTGCTTGAGGAGCTCTGGCTCAAAATTGATGAGCTGGAATCCGGACTCCAAACATTGCGGCACATCCAGGAGGGGGAGAAATACCTGGATGCTGTGTTCCAGGAGGCAGTCACACCTGGTAGATTAACTAATGTTAATTCGATCGGCAGGCAGGGACAGCAGTGTATGACTGCAAGTGAAGCAGGTAGAGGGACGCTGCAGACAGGTACATAGGAGCCGCAGCCCTTGACATTGTCCCACAGATATGAGGCACTTGCTCCCTGCGTGCATGAGGAACAGGGCTGCAGGAGTCAACTGACTATGGCACCATGACCCAGGAGGCCATTCATGAGGGGGGAGCAAAAAGACAGATTGTAGTTATGGGGGATTCCATCATTAGGAGGATAGACAGTATCCTCTGCAAGCAGGATAGAGAATCCCGCATGGTGTGTTGCCTGCCTGGCGCCAGGGTGCGAGACATCTCTGACCAGCTTGAGAGGATACTAGAGGGGGAGGGGGAGGATCCAGTTGTTGTGGTCTATGTAGGTGCCAACGACATAGGCAGGTCTAGGAAAGAAGACCTGTTTTGGGATTATGAAAAGCTTGGAACAAAATTAAAAAACAGGTCTTCAAGGGTCATAATCTCTGGATTGCTGCCCGAGCCACGTGCAAATTGGCATAGGGAGGCGAGGATCATGGAAGTAAACAAGTGGCTAAAAGAGTGGTGTGGGAAAGAGGGTTTCCTTTTCATGGGGCACTGGCATCAGTTCTGGGACAGGAGGGATCTATACCGCTGAACTCCACCTGAACAGGGCCGGGTTCAGTGTTCTGGCGAAAAGGGTAAATAGGGTGGTTAATAGGGCTTTAAACTAGTAAATAGGGGGGAAGGGAGAAGTGAGCGTAGAGGGAGAATAACAATTAATGTAGACAAAGCAGCAGGTTAGCAGGTGACAAGGAAGCTTCAATTCCATTGAAAATTAGGAAAAATGTTAAAGGGAAGGAGAACTCAAGAGCTGTCAGTAATGGAGGTAATAGGACCCAAAAAGAAAGTGCAAGAACTGGCATAAGGGCACTTTATCTGAATGTTCAGAGCATTCAAAACAAGGTGGATGTGTTGACGGTGCAAATCATTGCAAATGGGTATGATTTAGTGGCCGTTACAGAGACATGGTTACAGGATGGCCATGACTGGGAGTTAAATATCCAGGGGTATCAAAATATTCAGAAGGACAGACAGGAAGATAAGGGAGGTGGTGTTGCTCTGATTTTTAAGGGTGATATCAGGGCGGTAGTGAGAGATGATGTAGGTTCTACTGAACAAAACATTGAATCCATTTGGGTGGAAATTAGGAATAGCAGGGAGAAGAAGTCACTGATAGGTGTGGGCTAAAGGCCACCAATTAAATAACATCGTGGTGGGGGGAGCAATAAACATAGAAATAGCTAATGCATGTAAAAATGGTACAGCAATTATCATGGGGGATTTTAATCTACATATCAATTGGTCAAACCAGGTCGGTCATGGCAGCCTTGAGGAGGGGTTCATAGAATGCATCCGCGATAATTTCCTTCAACAATATGGAATGGAACCTACGAGGGAGCAAGCTATCCTAGATCTAGTCCTGTGTAATGAGACAGGAATAATTAATGATCTCACAGTTAGGTATCCTCTCAGAAGGAGCGATCACAGTATGGTCGAATTTAAAACACAGATGGAGCGTGAGAAGGTTAAATCCAGTACCTATGTCCTGTGCTTAAACAAAGGAGACTATGAAGGAATGAGGAAGGAGTTAGCTAAGGTAGAATGGGAGCATTATGGTGGGTCAATTGAGGAACAATAGAGGACTTTCAAAATGATTTTTCACAGTGCTCAGCCGAAGTATATTCCAGTGATAAGGAAGAACTGTAGGAAAAGAGAGAGCCAGCCATGGATGTCTAAGGAAATAAAGGAAAGTATCAGTTTGAAAAAAAACACGTACAAAAAAGCAAAGAGTAGTGGGGAACTAGTCGACTGGGAAATCTTTAAAGGCCAACAGAAAGCCACAAAAGAAGTTATAAAGAAAAGTAAGTATGTTATGAGAGTAAACTAGCTCAGAATATACAAACAGGCAGCAAAAGTTTCTATAAATATGTAAATCGTAAAAGAGTGGCGAAGGTAAACATTGGTCCTTCAGAGGATGAGAAGGCCAATTTAATAATGAGGAATTAGCCGAGACATTAAACAGTTATTTTGTGTCCGTCTTCACAGCGGAAGACACAAACAACATGCCGAAAACTAATGGCAAGAAAGTTATAGCAGGTGAGGACCTAGAAACAATTATTATCACTAAGGAGGCAGTGCTGAGCAAGCTTAATGGGGCTAAAAGTAGACAAGTCTCCTGGCCCTGATGAAATGCATCCCAGGGTACTAAAAGAGGTGATGGGGGAAATAGCAAACGCACTTGTAATTATTTACCAAAATTCCTTGGACTCTAGGGTGGTTCCCGCAAATTGGAAAACAGCCAATGTGACGCCACTGTTTAAAAAAAGTAGACAAAAAGCAGGTAACTATGGGCCAGTTAGCTTAACTTCGGTAGTGGGGAAAATGCTTGAATCTATCATTAAGGAAGAAATAGCAAGACATCTGGATATAAATTGTCCCATTGGGAACACCCAGCATGGGTTCATGAAGGGAAGGTCATGTTCAACTAACTTAGTGGAATTCTTTGAGGACATTACTTGCATGGTGGACAATGGGGAACCTGTGGATGTGGTGTATTTGGATTTCGAGAAGGCGTTTGACAGTATGCCACACCAAAGGCTGCTACATAAGATAAAGTTGCATGGTATTACAGGTAACATATTGACATGGATAGAGGATTGGTTGACCAGTAGAAAGCAAAGAGTAGGGGTAAATGGGTATTTTTCTGTTTGACGGTCAGTGGCAAGTGTTGTGCCTCAGGGATCAGTGTTGGGACTGCAATTGTTTACAATTTACATAGGTGATTTGGAGTTGGGGACTAAGTGTGGTGTGTCAAAATTTGCAGATGACACCAAGGTGAGAGGTAGAGCAAAGTGTGCAGAAGACACTGAAAGTCTGCAGAGGGATATAGATAGTCTAAGTGAGTGGGAAAAGGTCTGGCACATGGAGTACAATGTTGATAAGTGTGAGGTCATCCATTTTGGTAGGAATAACAGAAAAATGGACTATGTTTTAGATGATAAAAAAATTGCAGCACGCTGCTGTACAGAGGGACTTGGGTGTCCTTGTGCATGAATTGCTAAAAGTAGGATTGCAGGTGTAACATGTAATTAAAAAGGCAAATGGAATTTTGTCTGCCATTGCTAGAGGGATGGAATTTAAAAACAGGGAGGCTATGCTGCAGCTGTATGGGGTCCTGGTGAGGCCACACCTGGAGTACTGTGTGCAGTTTTGGTCTCCTTACTTGAGAAAAGATATACTAGCACTGGAGGGGGTGCAGAGGAGATTCACTTGGTTAATTACAGAGTTGAGAGGGTTGGATTATGAGAATAGACTGAGTGGACTGGGATTATACTCATTGGAATTCAGAAGAATCAGGGGAGATCTTATAGAAACATATAAGTTTATGAAGGGATTAGATAAGATGGAGGCATTGAGGTTGTTTCCTCTCGCAAGTGAAACTAGGACCAGAGGGCATTGCCTCAAAATAAAGGGAAACAGATGTAGGACTGAGGTCAGGAGGAACTTCTTCCCCCAAAGGGTTGTGAATCTGTGGAATTCCCTGCCAAGTGAAGCGGTTGAAGCTACCTCGCTGAATGTTTTTAAGGCAAGGCTAGATAAATTTTTGAACAGTGAAGGAATTAAGGGTTATGGTGAGTGGGAGGATATGTGGAGCTGAGTCCCAAAAAGATCAGCCACGACCTTATTAAATGGAGGGACAGGCTCGAGGGGCCAGATGGCCTACTCCTGCTCCTCGTTCTTATGTTCTTATCTGATACTGTACTAAATGCTTTGGTGAGGGAGGTGGACATGAGAGAGGTCCCTCCATCAAACCTTTTGAAGGCAGTGGGACCAGATAGCTGCAGTGACCAATGCCAAGGATCTGAATATAGGTGCAGTGCTACAAGATGTCCAATGACCTCACACAAATGGTTCAGGGTGGTAAGTCAATCTTCACATCCTGCCAACAGCTCTATTAGACTTACACTGTTCAATGCATCACGTTTTCATTACTCACCGAACACTTCCGATACCAATCATGACTCAGTCTTCATATTCATTGATTCACCTTCTTCTCATATGTCCAACACTCCTGCAAGCACTGCATCCACATTTCCCAGCTTGCATGCATTGCTAGTTTTCATGACAGCTACTTCGTCCATTCAATCACATTGAGTTAGATAGTTCTCCTTCTCACCAGGTCTTGATGACAGAGAACTGGAAACAGAAGGACTAAACTGATGAAGGAAGGAGACAAAGAAAAACTGCAGATGCTTGAATCCAAGGACATGGTTGTATGTCTGTCCCCTGATGGGGGTGACATTATTGCAGCAATGACAATGGAGATGATTTCCATCCGCAGGGCTGAAAGAACCGTAGTGACATAATCATCGCGTCAAAGCATCCTTCTCATATTTCACTTGCACTACATCCCAAAATTCCTTCTCATTTAAAAGCTCCAAATGGCCTGAGTACGTGCCGTTGGCTTTAGTGTCCCCACCACTGTCCGAGTCACATCTACTCCCACCCTCACCACAACCGTACTGTGGAAATTGTCACAGTTTAGATGCTATCACACTGTACATGCAATGATGGCAGAGAAAGTGCTGGAAGAAAAGGGAGACAGTGATGACCAAGAATCAACTCACACTCACAGCCACCAGTTCAGGTAGTGACAATGTCCATACTTTAGTGGATAGATTAGGGATGGAACCAGTATGCGGTAAGACAGCTGTCACTAATAGTTTACATCAAGGACAGGGATTAGAGTCAGACAGGTGTCAGCAGGTGTTTTCACACATGGTTTCCACTGCAGAGGGCTCAGATGAGGTTGATTGACTTGTCTAAAGGAGGTTGACGGATATACACAAGGCACTAAGAAGGTCACGGAGCATGGAAGAGTTCAGGAACAAATTGCCACAAAGTTTTGTACTAACCATGGATACTATACTTTTTAATCATGAAAATTGATGCCAACTCCATGAGAATATTTGTTGATCTAAACACGGCAAAATATCTGACAACCAATGTCTTAGTTTTGATTATACAAAGACCGTGTCTTTATATTTTTCTGTATTTTTAACTGCAAACTAAAATGGGAAAAGAACTTTAAAAAGAAAACGTTAAAAACTTCTAAAATGTCATAAAATGGACCCTGGGCTTCCAGTTACTTGCCATTTTAACAAACCACTGCATTCTGCGCCAACATTTCTGCCACAGGCCTGCTGCAGTGCTCTAGTGGGCCTCAGTGCAAGCTTGAAGTTCAGCATCTCATTTTCTACGTGGGGACCCTGCAGCTTCTAGGACCCAACACTGAGTTCAATAACTTTACAGCCTGATTCCATTCTTTCATGCTTTTTAGCCGAGGGGTATGTACAAATGGAGATTCAGCCAGCAACAAGTGTCTGACTGGAATTGCTGGAGAAAGTCCAGTTATTCATTTCTGAAGAAGTGTCACTGGACCCAAAATGCTTACTCTGCTTTCTCTCCACAGATGCTGCCAGACCTGCTAACTTATTCCAGTGATTTCTGGTTTTGTTTGAGATTTCCAGCATCCGCAGTTCTTTGTTTTATTTAAGGATCTGACTGCTCTGTGGACTAGTGACAAATTGCTGATGAGAAACGCCTTCTGCCTACCAAAAACTATGTAATTGGTTTCCAAGTAGCTGAACAGCTTGGGTCTGTGAACAAGATATGGAGAAGCTATCCAATCTCCAGCAGTTCAGGATCTCTCTCTGTTCTCTGCAGTAAAAGCCATTTAAGCCTAAACAAAACAAGTTATTTCTTTCTTTCAGGAGATTCTGTAAGTTCTGATAATTAATTAGTAAGTCAGGGACATTTTTTTGCGTGTCAATTAGCTCCCCCTTGCTACCTTGAGAAAATGCTGCAGTGATATCCTGGAGCTGAGATGACTGACCTCCAATAACTATAGCCTTTACTTTATGCGTGAGGTATGACTCCAACCATTTTTTGCTGTAATTCCTATTGATTCCAATTTTACTGAGACTCATTGAAGCCACACTCGATCAAATATAGCCTTGATGTCAAAAGCTGTCACTATCACCCCATCTTTGGTATTCAGCACTTTTGTTCATGTTTGAACCAAGGCCAGAATGAGATCAGAAGCTGAAACCCTAACTGGGCGACACTGAGCAGGTTTATGCTGAGCAGGTGCTGCTTGATAGCACTATTATTGACCCCTCCCATCACTTTACTGATGTTTGAGCATAGACTGACGGGGTGGTAATTAGTCAGATTCCCAGACATGAGTAGAAGTAACTGTGATCGCATTAGAATTGATCTGATCAATGAAGGGGAATGGATCAAACTCAGTTGGAGTAGAAGAGAGAGAGAATTGAGCTCAATAAGAGCAGGGGAGGGATCAGATAAAGCTCAGTCAGAGTGGTAGAGGAAGAAGGAGTGGATTGAGCTCAGTGAGAGTGGAAGAGGGTGTGGATCGAGCTCAGTCAGGGAGGGAGAGGGAGCTGATTGAGCTCAGTGAGAGTGGAAGAGGGTGTGGATCCATCTCAGTCAGAGCAGGAGAGGGAGAGGGAGTGGATTGAGTTCAGTCAGAGTGGGAAAGGGAGCGGATTGAGTTCAGTGAGAGTGGGAGAGGGTGTGGATCCATCTCAGTCAGAGCAGGAGAGGGAGAGGGAGTGGATTGAGCTCAGTCAGAGTGGGAAAGGGAGCGGATTGAGTTCAGTGAGAGTGGGAGAGGGTGTGGATCGAGCTCAGTCAGAGTGAGAGAGGGAGAGGGAGTGCATTGAGCTCATTCATAGAGAGTGCAGGAGGAGAGTGGATTTGGTGAAAATTTGCTCCTAGTTTGATGTTTGTTTTTGGTAAGTTTCATAATGGCAATTGAACTTTGCCCTGTGAAATGCACCTCCAGCAATATGTGGGCAATCAGGGGCACTTGAAGTCTCCATAGTGACCACGTGCACAGGAATTGTACATAGTTACAGGTCCTGATTGACTGCATGGAGTAGCTGGAGGATCCATGATGCTCAGGATGTTGTGAATAGCATGTTTAATGAACTGGTCACACCACCAGAGCTACATCGCCAGAAAAGCGTTGGGTAACCACCAGGAAGACGAGTAAGCGTGGGCAGGTGATGCAGGAGTCCCCTGTAGCCACCCCTTTTTTAGATACTATGGTGGGGTAGGTGTGGCCTCCCAGGGAAAGGCAACAACAGTCAAGTTTGTGGCTCCATGGTTTGCTCTGCTGCAGAGTAGGGGAGGAAAAAGCCTGGGAGAGCTTCAGTGATGGAAAACTCGTTGGTAAGTGGAACTGGGAGGTGGTTCTGTGGCAGCAAATGAGACTCTCGAATGGTATGCTATCTCCCTGATGCCAAGGTCAGGAGTGTCCCAGAGTAGCTGCAGGGCATTCTGTAGAGGGAGGGCGAACAGTCCCTCATGGTAAATGCCAGTGCCAACAACTTGGGTAAAAAAAGGAAAGGAAGTCCTGCAACAGGCATTTGGAGAGTTAGGTAGTGGACTAAAGAGGAAGACTACTGAGGTTGCAATCTTTGGAATACTTCCAGTGCCATGTGCTACTGTGTATAGGAATAGGAATACAGTTCAGATGAATGTATGGCTAAAAGGATGGCGTAGGATGAAGGGCTTTAGATTTTTGGATCCTTGGGACAGCTTTTGGGGTAGGTGGGATTTGTACAAACTGGACAGTTGCACCTGAACTGGAATGGATCAAGTATCCTTGCTGGGAGGTTTGTTTGTGCTTTAATGATGTTTTAAACAGATTTGGCAGGAGAATGGGGCACAATGTTGATGGAACATTGGGAGCAAGGTCCAAACAGATACAGAAGAAATGCTGGGACATTCCAGTAGGTGGAGTAGACATGGGCAGGATAAGACTGCAAGCCTGTGACCATCACAAGGATCAGTGTTGGGACACTTGCTGTTGTTGTGTACATTAATAATCTGGATGTGAATGGAGAAAGCCTAATTTGTAAGTTTGCAGATAACATGAAAATTGGTGGTGTTGTTGGAAGGAGAAGGATGGTCTCAGGCTACAGTCTAATATTGATCGGCTGGTAAATTGGGCAGACCAATGGAAGATGGAATTTAATCCTGATAAGAATGAGGTGATGTATTTTGGGAGGTCTAATAAGAGAAGAATTCACAATGAATGGAAGGTTCCTAGAAAACAGAGTGACCTTTGTGTTCAGTCCATAGATTCCTGAAGGTGTCACCACAGGTAGACAGGGTGGTAAAGAAGGCATACAGGGTGATTAACTTCATTAGCCAGGGCATAGAATACAGGAGCAAGGAAGTCTTGTCCCAGCTTTATAAAACATTGGCTAGGCCACAGATGAAATACTGTGTGCAATTCCGGTCATAACACTGTCAAAAAGACCTGATTGCACTGGAGAGGATGCAGGGGAATTTCACCAAGATATTCCCTGGGATGAAATGTCTCAGTTATAAGGAGGGACAGGATAGGCTGGGTTTGTTTTCCTTGGATCAGAAGCATCTGATTGAGAGATACGAAATTATGAGGCATAGACAGAGTATATCACGAGAATCTTTTCCCTGTGGTAGATGTGGCTAAGACCAGGGGGCAGAAATTTAAGCTGAGGAGCAAGTGGTTTAGATGAGATCTGAGAAAAAAAATTCACCCAGAGTGTGGTAGATATATGAAACATGCTGCCTGAGAAGGTGATGGAGGCAGGTACCTAGCAACAGTTAAGAAGTATCTGGATAAGTGTTAAAATGTGAGGGCATAATAGGCTATGGACCAAGTGCAGGTAAATGGGATTACTGTAGTTTGGTGTTTGTTGGTCAGCATAGACATGGTGAGCCAAAGGATCTGTTTCTATGCTGTATGACTCAATGACAATAAAAGCTATTCAAAAAAAGACAAGTAGGAAGGGGGAAGGGCTGTTTGGAGGAGGTCTCATCTGCCAGAGTTACACAGCAGAGTCACGCAGCGTGTTCAACAGATAACATTTGTCAGCCACAATTGGCTGTTTAGTTTATGCTGGGGGTTAAAATCGAGTTGGCTCAGCAGCCTGTCACAGACTGAAGGCACTTATTGACTGATGCCAGGATTCTGGGCAGTGGCCTGCACGATAAGAAGTGTCTGATTGTAAATGTTAGCTGGACAGTGAGGGAACAGAATCCCTTTCGTTGTGGGACAGCTCAGGGTTGATGTGAAGCATCAAGAAACCATCTTGCATGCAATCAATGACAGCCTGTACCAGGGTAAACCTGCAAACCTCACACAGCTACCTGCTTTGTTTTTATTTGCTTAGAGAGAATTAAATATTCACTTGGAATACAGAATCTCAGCGACTATTCTTATCCAGACAATAAAGACAGAGATATTACACATATCACCTTCTCTAACAGGAAAGGGCCAGCTACAGTAATATTCGTGGGCACGGTCACCTTCACAGTTATTGTCCTCACCCTCTAAATTTGCAGTTGTGTTTGCATTTGGTACAGATTTCAATGAGGAACAACTTAGTGAGGCAGAAACCCATGACACATTGCTCCTCACTGAGCTTCAATTAGGGAAATTGCTGTCTAAACACTTAGGGGATACGATGTCCTCCCAACAGTTCTTCTCCCCTATTCTCTGCTACCTTTTTGAGCTGCTCTGTGTCACTTTTGCTCATTTTCCTGGCCATGATACATTCCATAGGGATGAAAATTTCTCCAATGTATACCTGGGAGTAAGAGTGGTAGCGCACAATTCATGAAGTCAGGAGAGTACATCTGCATCATTCCCATACACTTTAATGACTTTGTAAGGCTCTGGAGGTCACCATATACTTCTACAAAATCAATTAGCAACTAACATTAAAGTAGTTTATGAACCCTTTAAGAAGCATTGCTCAGGTTCCTACGTATGATGACCATATGCTCAGTTTGCAAGGTTAAGAGAGGGAAACACCTGGACCTAAGAACTCCAGTGCTGGTGTATCAATCAACATTACACGTTGATAGATTGACATCAGAATTTGTCTACTCTCCATAATTCCAGCCTGTAATTACACCTTCACCAAAATGGTGCCTAACATCAGAATTGTTCATATATGCCACTAATGCCACTTTGGAATCAAAACAGAGCCTAAAGCATGGAAAAACCAGGCATAGCAAAGCCTAAGTTTGCTGTACAAACTGGCATTTAGAATTCCGCCCCTAGGTCATCCTGTCAAAACTTGGGAGCTAATTACCTTTTATATTTGTAGTTTTCATTGTCACAAATGGTGAGTGAGAAACATTCTATTAGTATTTGATTACACCTCATACCAGCTGTCGCACTATCTTGCTCAACAGTCTATGGACAGACCTCCCAAGTCACTTTACAAATTCGGGGAAATTATATTTCTGAAGGCACCATCACATTGACAGTTTAAGTTAAACAAAATCCATTGTGGTTGAATTTCTAAGGAAGGATGGGAGAGCTGGCTTTTCCCAGTCATTTGCAAGATTGTAAATGTTAACGAAGGTGTTTGGAGAGACATTATGAAACTCAATGGTACTTCATAATACATATGCTCACCATACAATAATGAGGTAAACTAAAAGATTTATTCACTAAATTCCTGAAACAACCTATTCTACACTATTTCTTCCTGTTCTCTGTAATGTTCAACTCATTAAAAGGTTCATCTGATTATTTCCATGGGAATTTTCAACAGTTTGCCCCTTATCTTAGGGCAAAAATCTTGTAGCTGACCTACCGGATGGTGCTCATTAACCACTGAGTCTCAGAGGAATACTGAAAGCTCTTAATTAGGATGTTAGACTAAGGATTCCAAGTGCATGAAGATGGCAGGAGGAAGCTGGATGAAAGACACAGTCTGCTCATCTCCCTAAGTTCAAGGCAAGCTGCAAAATGGTATACAATGCATAATCAAAGCACAAAAAAGCATTTCGCTGGAATAGACTGTCCAATTGTTTATGCCGAACAGTGACTTTTTTCCTTCATTAATACGATGAGGGTATCACTGGCTGGACAGCATTTATTGCCCATCTCTAATTGCCCAGAGAGCAGTTCAGAGTCAACCACATTGCTGTGGGTCTGGAGTCACATGTGGGCCAGACCAGGTAAGGATGGCAATTTCCTTTCCCTAAAGGACATTATTGAACTAGATGGGTTTTTCCAACAATTGACAATGGGTTCATGGTCATCATTAAATTCTTGATTCCAGGTATTTTTATTTTTATTTAATTTCTACCATCTGTCATGGCAGGATTCAAACCTAGATCCCCAGAACATGACCTGGGTCTCTGGATTAACAGTCCAGCAATGATACCACCAGGCCATTGCATCCCCTAGGGAGGCCGCTGGGAAGCAGATGTGTGATCAGTATTTCAATTCAGTTTGTTGCTTGTTCAAACAAAAAGAAATGTTGGGGAGTATGTGTAAATACAATACTCTTACATGCTAATATGTTTCGAAATAGTTGGTCACTAGTATTGGAAATGAAAATGACTTTTGGCAACAACTGTTTTACAAACATGGGAAACGTCTTCAACTTTGTGAAAAATTGGGTGAAATCATTGTTAAGATTAACAAACCACTAATGAAATCTTATGAATTATGGTTTGATTCAGAATGGCAGCAGCCCATGTTATTCTTGTGAAATCCAAAGGAGCATTTAATCTCTCTCAGCTGTTTGCTGATGAACACATATTGTTCATTTCAATTTCCAGTCCTTCACATAGTGAAGTAATTCAAGATCAGGACAATATTTAGACTTCGGCTGATAAGTAACAAGGAATATTCACACCATAAGACGAGGCAATTACCATCTGCAACAAGAGAGATTCTAGGTACCTCACTTGATATTCAACAGCTTTACCATCAACAAATTCCCTGCATCCCCTGACAAGAAACTCCACAGAACTCACTGTATGAATGCCATGGCAAATGAAGCAGAACAGAGGTTGGGTTTTCTACAATGAATGGGTCACCTCCTGACTTCCCATTGCCTCTTCACTACCTACAAGTTAAAAGTCAGGAGTGTGATGGAATACTCTCTACCTGCTTCAATGAGCATAACTATAATAACACTCAAGATGTTCAACCCCATCAGAGCAAAGTCATTTGCTTGAATGGAACTCCATCCACCCTGAGTATCCACTCCAACCTCCATTGGCACATGTTGGCTGTAGTGTGTACTATCTTCAGGATACACTTCAGAACTCACCAAGATGTGTTTGCAGCCCTCCTGAACTTGCACAACAATGTCCTTTTTTCAATTTATTCAGTCATGTAATGTGAACATGACTGGCAAAGTCAGCATTTATTGCCCATTTCCTAACTGCCCTTGGGCAGGCAGTGGGCAGGTAGTGTGTAGAGTGCTATATTTTAACACTGGACTCTGTGTGGTGAAGGTATTTCCATCGTGCTGCAAACACAGGGGTGCCAAGTTTTTGGCTCAGTACAGGCAAAGTAATGGCTCTATATTTTCATATAAGGCAGTTGGAAATGATAGTCCCAGCTGCTCTTTTCCTTCTAAGTAGTGCAGTTCATGGAAATGGAAGGTGCTGTTGATCATTATTCTTCTTTCCGCTCAGCGGATTAAAATTATGTAACTTTCTGCCTAACATCCTAAGAATGAATATACACTTTTAAAGTCCTTAAATGGGTGAGGCATTGTTTTTTTAAGATTGATCAGATTTATGAGCTCTCAGAATCAACAAATCTTCAAGGCTCAAGCCATGATTTAAGTATTTTCAACATCTGGATTTTTCCTGTTAATTTTACTGGTCTTAAATTTCTCTTAAAGTAGACTTCGATCATAACTTGTTCCATTAGCAGCAGTTATAATACATGGGTTAGCTCAACCTAGCCTCCAGGAAGCCACTTAGGTTCTTCTTCCAGATTATGGTCAGGACCAAATAAGGCTTCTCTTACACCAGGATTTAGATCAGCAACAATTCTTTTCAATGTGTATTTGCTTTAAAATTGAAGAAGTAATTCAAAAAATAGATATTGTACATAACAAAGCACTTTAAAAATTCTGAAATTTATGTGACACACTTCTTTGAGTCAAGAAGGGAAAGAGATGATCAATATGTGAGATCAAAGTATTTAATGTGCTATTTTTAGGCCTTGCATGTCATTTGTGTCTGATTTGTAAATGTTTGGTATAAATAAGAAAATGAAATGATAAATCTTGCTTTGAAATTCTAGATAATATTGCATATTGGCAACAAAGTCTTTCACTGGGATATTTTCCTGATTTTCATAACTCAGCTCTCTAGCTGTTTACTTCTTACTTCTTAAACCTTTTGTTTCAATAGCAACATTGTCTCTGTACTAGTTAGCATACCTTTTGGTAAATCACTGCATTGTGAAAACATTCCGTCGATTGCTATATTTAGAAGAGAATATTTCACTTTTCCAGTTTCACCTTCCTCTCTGCTCGGTCCTCTGCATATATAAATTTGACTTCTTCCAGTTTTGATGAAAAGTCATTGACCTGAAACTTTAACTCTGTGTCTCTCCGCCGATGCTGCCTGAATTGCTCTGAATTTCTATGGTTTTCTATTATTTATTTCAGATTTAACACTTACCAGATTTTATTTTCAGGTACAAAAACTGCTTGGATTTCACGGTCCTACAGTACAATCCACAGTCCAGTTGTACAGTTCTATAGTCCAGTCACAAAATTCCACTGTTCAGTGGCATAATTCCATTTCCAGTTGTATAATTCCACCCACTGAGCAAAAAAATGTCAAAACGGTAGGATAAGGTTATCAGTGAATAATTGCAATTTCTACCTCTGCCTCTAAAGCATGTGCATGATATTTGATGAGTGGTAAAAGCACGGTAAAGCAATTAAGAATGTTCTGATTTCTTCACAGTCAGGTACAGACTGATCACCTGCTGCAAGACAAGTAGCCTACTGGTAGTGGGAAAGATATTTTCCTCAACCAAGCTCTTTCAAATCGACTGTCGAGACCAAAAAATTGAGTAAGGCTTTATTTTTGTCCTTGCCAGCTCCTGACTTTTGGATGTTCCTGTATTTGTGGTTTTTGCAAAAATTCTGATCCTATATATCTCAACAAGATCAGTGTATTTTAGAGCCAGATGGAAGAGCTTTAGTTCACTGTGGTTGTGGAAGTCTTACAAGCTTAAGAAACATTTGGGGCTAGTGTAGCACACTGTTTGATTGTAAGGACATCATACTGAGCCTGAATCTATCCTCAGCTGAAAAACTTAGAGCTGAATATTCCAAAAGGGATGAGGAAACAATAATCTAAGGCAAGAACCCTGGTTACTTTCTCCCCACTCAGCTCCTACAAGATAGACATGGGCTGGATATGCTAAAGGGCCTGCTCTTTTGCTCAATATTCTATGTAAATGAGCCGACCTCCCAAGTTCTAACGTGCAGACTCTGCGCAAATTGGATACTGAAGCTGGTATCTTCCTTGTTCTTAACCGTCACTCCTATACATCAAGTCAGTCTTTCTTAATTTGATAAATTACATATGCTCAATAAAGACAAGATCATAAAATTGAGTCTTACTGAAATAATGAAATTTAAGGCAATGATAAATTCTTCATGATTGTTGAATGTAATGAGCTTTGCAAACTTTAACAGAAACGAATTCCAAAGCCGGACATCATATGTAAAACACTGCTACTAATTCTGCAAGACATATTGTAATCTTCTTCAGGGGTGGCTAGATTTCCAAAGAGGCTGCAAACAATAAACTGGAACTGGCTCAAGAGCCACAAGGGTTAAAGACTTCAGTCTCTAAACTAACTGCCTATTTTGCAGCTGTTGGTAGATTGTGTTTCAAAATCACCTGCAAGGGCTGTGAATACAGGAAAGGACTGTCAGAGAGAGCAGGGTAATTACTTCTAGTCGTCCACACTTCTTCTCTGCTGACTAATTGAAGTTTAAATGGTATCAGCGCAGTATTTTCTTCCACTTGTAAATAAATCAGTCTCATTTGAACTGCAGATCTATGCTTGACTATTTGGAAGCGTTAAGTATGACCTCTGTATAATCCTCAGATCTATGTGTTTCATTAAGGGTGCTTTTCTTTATATGCATGATGTTCAGGAAACATTAATCATGTCAGATAAAACTTCTGTTTAATTCTGTGACCTGAAAGAAAGTAACTGTTAAGTTTGTACTGACACTAGAGCAGGTCATTCCACTGGGAGACACTAAATTGAAATTAAGGCTGTTGCTGATGACCTACAGGATGTGTCTGTGAATGTAGCAATATTAGAATGGTGAAAAAGCCTGTTGGTGTCTATTCATACTGGGTAAATAGCCAGTAATGTTCTTTACCCCATGGGGATGGTGGTTGCATTGCAAACCAGGAAAGAAGGCAGGAAGAAAGGAATGGATATGACATAACTTAAGTTCAGTGCACTACAGGTTCTCTCCTCCCTGTGGTCTAGTGGTATGCACCTCTGAGCCCTGTTAGGAAGGAACAGACTGAACCCCTACAGCTCTGGTTAAGGTCTTCAGGTTAAAGATCTGACCAAATGGCCTTGACATGCCACCTTCACAGCTGTCTGAGGTACAAGAAAAGGGTAGGTACCTTAAATTCTTTTTTTTGTTTGTTTTTATATTAAAGAAATAGCATCTCAGAGAGGAAGAAAGTATTTATAAACAGTCTGGCAAGCCAACAGCAGTTTTTATGTCCTGTAATGAATTTTATAATAAAGTAGATTTTATTACCTCATAAAAAGGATGTAACTACCTTTCAAGGTGTTAAGTTTCACAAAGAGTTGAGAAGGTCTTAAATAACATTTGCAGAAATGTCAGATTGATGGCCTGGAATATTAATGTATTTTTCTTCTAGCAGGAACATTTTTCCTCACATTTAAGTTGCCAATTGCAGCAAAATGCAATTCAAATCAGCCACTGTCAGTTCCCAAAATGTCTGCATTACTCGCAAAAGCAGTATAATTTATGAATTCACTTTATTGTGGATGTTGCCCATGAAGTTCGTAAATGTTGTCATCACTCAAGATTAACCTTTCATTTTGCATTAATTCAAAGATTTAAAGTATTTAGTTGCAGAATGGTGTGAATGTTACAGAGTTTTACTACATATCAGGGTCACGCTTAATCCAACCTGCCTGTCAGGAACAACGTAAGTCAGAAGTTACAGTGGAAATCAGGTGTTTCCACCACATTCCCACTGCCATGTTAAATGTCAGATTTTCAACATCATTAGGACCCTCAACAAGGTTAAATGGCAACTTTATTGTTTTGGACTCATAGAGTCATACAGCATAGAAACAGAACCTTCGGTCCAACCAGTCCATGCCAACCATAATCCCAAACTAAACGAATCCCACCTGCCTTCACTTGGCCCTTTATCCCTCCAAACATTTTCCATTCCTGTCCTTATCCAAATATCTTTTAAATGTCGCATTCATCACTTTCTCTGGAAGTTCATTCCACACATGAACTGCTCTTTGTGTAAAAAAAAGCCCCTTGAGTCTTTTTAAAATTTTTCTCCTCTCACCTTAAAAATATGCTCTCTAGTCTTGATATGCCCTACTATAGGGAAAAGACACCTATCATTCACCTTATCTCTACCCCTCATGATTTTACAAGCTTCCATAAGGTCATCCCTCAACCTCCTATGCTCCAGTGAAAAAAGTCCCAGCCTATCCAGCCTTACAATTAAAACCCTCCATTCCCAGCAACATTCCAGTATATCTCTTTTGCACCCTACCCAACTTAATAATATCCTTCCTGTCACAGGACGACCAGAACTGGACATAGTACTCCAGAAGAAGCCTCACTAAAGTCTCATACAACCTCAATATAAAATCCCAACTCGTATACTCAAAGGTCTAAGTGATGAAGACAAGTGTGTTAAACACCTTCTTAGCCAGCCTATTATGTTAGAATACAGCATATAAATCAATCCAGTGTTTAAGACAATTCAATTTTTTCAGTGTCAAAATGTATGTTTAGGCCTGTACTCAAGATATTATTGGACACCAATCTTTTTCAGATAATCATATTATTTCAGGACAATACTCACATTAGAAGTTGACTTCAATATTTCACTTCAGAAGTACATGTTTAGAGTAATACTTGCCTTATATATCTGTGTATGGGATCAAGCAAGTGATATGAGCTCTTTAGCTAAAAAGAAGCAAGAGTTTAAGACTTGCTTTTGTTGGGGGCACAGTGGCTAGAACTTCTGGCTCACAGTGCCATGAACCCAGACTTGATTCCACCCTCGGTCAACTGTCTGTATGGAGTTTGCCCATTTACCCTGTGTCTGTGTGGGGTTCTTCCATGTGCCCTGGATTCCTCCCACAGTCCAAAGGTGTGTAGGTTAGGTGAATTAGCCATAGGATGTGCAGGGTTACAGAGATAGGGTAAGGGGGGGTGGGTCTGGGTGGGATGCTGTTCGGACGGTCAGTGTGGACTTGATGGGCCAATGACCTGCTTCCACATTGTAAGGATTCTATGATTCTGCACACCCACACAGAACGGACCATGCATGGAGAAAGATGAACGGAAATAGATTTTCCTATGTAGTTATGAAGGTGTTGGCTTGCACTATGGTGGTCAAATCTGCATTGAGATTTCCTGATGTAGGTCCAGAGCCCCACTCTGGTATGACAGTCCCTGCCACATTTTGTTGCAGAGGAAGACATTGATCTGAGAAGGTGCATAATCTTCGAGCTTTTGGTTTTCTCTGAACAATCTTCTCAATCAACTGAGCTTTTTATTCCTGCTTGCCTATTCTAAATAGTAATACTCCAAAAATCACAGAAGTTGGTGAGAATCTCCCAGTTTTCTGTAGCGATGTTCAACTTCTTCATATGTTGCAGGTGAGATATGAATGCCCAGCTGGCCATAATCCAGTGGCCAGGTCACTATACAGACATCTTTATGTATATAACCATCAACCATCCGAAGAATATGGCTGAGCCAGTGTAGATATTGTTGGTTTAGCAATGGATGTATGCTGATGGAATTAACACGCTCCAGGACCGCTGAGTTTATGACGTTTCCCTACCAAGAGATTCCAAGGATATCTGAGACAACAAAGATGGAAATGGTTCAGCCTTTTCTTCCCCCGAGCATGCCCTGCCTATTTCTCACCACTAGGGAGAGTGCACTGACGAATATAGACTTGGTTGTCTCACAACTTGATGTTCTCAGTCAGGTTATTGTTGTTCCATTCTCTTTCACTCAGCTTGAACGTGACAGCTACAGATTTTGTAATGTACATGTCGATTTCAGCATCAAATAAAAGATTGTGAGTGATTGTGAAAGCTAGATAGGTGAGTCTCCAATGCCACATGGCCAATGCTGATAAATGGATGCATAACAAGATCCTGGGTTGTGACAAAACCAAAGGAACTGCGGATGCTGTAAACAAGGAACAAAAATAGAAGTTGCTGGAAAAACTCAGCAGGTCTGGCAGCATCTGTGAAGAAAAATCAGAGTTAACGTTTCAGGTTCGGTGACCCTCCTCAGAATAGGAAGTGCGCAATCTTTGTAAATGCTTTGAAAGCATATGATAACATCAAAGAGGACACTCAGCTGAGGAATATTGGTGCCAAGATATAACTCAGATTGACCCCAATGCATGCCTCAAAAGGTTTCAATATTGTCCTGTCATAGCTGACCTAACAGAACACGCTGTCAAGGAAAATGTGAGATCAACTGTGATGAGCTGAGATCAACTTTGAGCAACTGTTGTCAGCCGTCACTTTTCTCCAGCGGTTAAAATTGATTGTCTTTACTCATGAAGTTAATTTCTTGGTGAAATCGATGAAGTCAATATACAGTGCTCTCCCTTGTTCACAACATTGTTCCTGCTGTTGATACTGGATAGAAAGACTCATCTCAATTGTAAATCTTCCTGCTCTGAACCCACACTGGGTCTTGGGGTAGATGTAATCATCCAACATCTACAGGTTGACAGGGCAACACAGACAGGTACTTTCCCCCGAATTCTCAACAGAGAGATGACTTGATAGCTGTCTCTGCAGTCACACTTGTATAATATCACAATCTTTAACTGCATCACAGAAGTCTGGGTGACTGCACCACTCCGTCCCTGTAGCAGAGACTGAGCATTTTGTGTAGATGCTACAAAAGTGCTGATTTCTCCTGTTTGATGAGTTCAGGCACCATACCATTCGACCTGGAACTTTGCCCATGATAGGTGAATCAGTTTGTTAAGCTCTACCAGCGTGGGGATGGTACTCAGTACTGCAATGACAGACAGGTTTCCTATGAAGTCTACACCATGGACACCATGTTCCCCCCAGCGTACAATTCAAATAAAGCTCCAACAGCTCTTTAAATGTTTATTGCAGTCAGTAATGACCTCCCATAACTTTGTTCCAATGAATCTGTTTTCCTTGCTGATAAACCTGTTGTCTTTTTGATCCCTACACATATACCCCTTGATTTCCACGTCAAAAGGCATTTGGTTATTCTTGTGGATTGCACTGTTTGACCCTAGGCAAAGTTCCCAATTTGTTACCGTTCTAGGCGGGATGCCTCAAGCAGTTAAGCTTGTCGGTGAGAGGGTGATGAACTGACTTTCTTTGGTTATTCACTGCCCCTCGGTTGGTTCCATCAAGGTTAATTTTAAATGATTCCCTAATCCGTGTGGAGATCCTTCACCCGGAGAAAAATGAACTTGTGTTCTAAAAGGAGTCAATGTAACCAGGTGTAACAAAGTGTGTGAGTTTATCAATTACTCAACACAACAAGAAATGGTAACGCCACACATATAGACATGGATTAGGAACAAGGACTGTCTAAAAAGAAAATAGTTTAAACCATAAGATGTACGGCATAGTCTCTGAGTTGCTCATGAACAGCAGTCAGTTAAATGTTGCAGCTGTTGCAGTACCAGTAACATTGACGTTACTAGTTGAATATTTGATTTTGAGATTCTTGGCTTTGTAGAAACTCTGATTCTTTTCAGCAGTGGCTGACTGCCAGCACTTAGAGTAGGAGAAAGTCCTTCATAGAAACATAGCAGATAGGAACAGGAGGAGGCCATTCAGTTCTTCGAGCCTGCTCTGCTATTCTTCGCAATCATGGCTGATCATCCAACTCAGTAGCCTAATCCTGCTTCCTCCCCATAACCTTTGATCCCATTCACCCTAAGTGCTATATCTTGTTGCCTCTTGAATACATTCAGTGCTTCTCCTTTGCTTTACCTGTCATGCTGACATTAAGGTCTAGCTTCAACATTAAGGGAGAGCCTTATCTTGGCAACTACATTAATTTGGGATGACACTGACATCAATTACCAGGTTATATGTGTAGTAAGTAAATATTTGAGTAAGCCTGTTTAGGACTGGCCTTGTGTTGATTGGGTGTTACATTAATGAATATCATGTTTGCTGTGCTCTACTCTTGTTGTGTAAACTCTCAGAGCTGGGAATTTTGACTTTGGCTTTTTTTTAATGTTAAAGTTTTTGCAATAAGTGTAGGTAAGTACTGTTGTTGCATGTAAAATGACATCTCCATTCACAGTGGCAAAATATGCAGGCCTACTTTGATTCCGAACAAATGAGTGACCACTGAAAATAACTTATTATCTTTATTTATTATTGAAAAATTCAAAAGCAAATTGATGCCAGTATTTTTTGATGGTATCAAATTACTTTAGCATAATCCAATTATTCAAATGAAAATCTGTAAACAATTCTTCTTAAATTGTTGTCTCTTTTACATCAACCTTTCCTCAAGCTGTTATCTCTCCCCATATTTCCCAGGTTTTCAAATGATTTTTAACTAACAGTAAAATCTATTTCATTGTTAACTGTGGCATCCAAGGTAAAGCAAGCACATCATCAAATGTAACCCTGAATGCATTGCTAATAAGAACAAAGCTGAAATTATATGGGACTTAAAACTTGACATTAAGGTCTAGCATCAAGTGAAACATTATCACTTTCTGCAAATGAGCTGGTATCCAAATGAGACTAAAGCATTACCTGATCACTGCGTTTTATTGGTGGAAAAACAAACCAAAGGGTCCAACAACTTTACAGCATTGAAAATAACCTTGGTACCATTGGTTGACATTACATTTATCCAAATAAAGAGAAAGTAGTTATAAATAACAAGAAGAGATTACCAAATGGACAATCATCTCAGACAAACCTAGACATTTTTGAGCCTAAACAGACAAACAGGAAATAATGGTTGTAGAGCACATAGCAATACTAGAGAGCATTCAGCTATACTTATCGCAGGATAACAAATCAAATTTCTAATCAGTTCAAATTTAGATATTGGTTAAAAAAAAGTTGAAGATTTTTACTCATCAGGACTAGAAATCAAGAAACAGGCTTAAACAAAGGGATACCAATTGATACAGCATGAAAGGAAGGTACTGATTGATTAGGCCATCACTGGCATGAAGATAGGGCAGGAACAGTTAATCTTCAGTCTTAGCTCCGAAGCCAGACAGGAAAACACTAACTGGTCAGACTATTTCCACAGGAATGTAGCTGAGATTTTCAAACCCATGACCTCTTTTATCAATGAATACAGTAGAATGTACGTATAAATTATTTTTATAATGATTTTTATAATGTAATTAGAAGCTTTAGCGTACACTGTGAGCTCGACTGATGATCTCAAATTGGTTTCCATTGTAATTTTTAGCATGGTGTGAATTATTTGATAAAAACATTCTATAGCAAAATCACATCTAATAGTGGACGGAGAATTCTGAGGCTCGCAAGTATGGGCTGGTTAAACACAATCAACGTACTGTGCAGTGTGAATGATAAATGAGATGTGTTGTTTGATACAGGCCTCCAGAAGTACAGATGTACAGCCTGCATACCTGGCATCACACCGGCACTGAAAGTCATATATCATAATACTCATTATGTTCTGGGCAGAACTTTTTTTTTGGCTTAATGATAGCATTCTGTTAATGAAGAAAGACACTCGTGAGTTTACGGCTAATCAGCAGTGTGAAACAACCAGCATCACAAGTTGTTCAAGTATTTGACAAACCTTCCTCTTCCACAGTTATCTGAAGTCGACTGGCAAGATTTCAGGGCCAAAAGTGCTGAACGTAAGCCGTTTTGTGAGATTTTGCTGTAAACTGTAGTGATGATTTGATCAATTTGAAAGGAGAAGGCATCGAATGGGAGTTAAGAGCAGTCTTTGCAAGCAGTTGTGAATGAATAGTAGTGTCTCATAGATTCAGTTCTGAGGTCAGTTCTGTTCCCTGTATTCATCAGTTCTTCAAATATATACCCTGTTGGAATTATGTTAAAACTTTATGAAATAGTGATAACAACATTAGAGTCGCAATTAATTCAATGGAAGGTGAAAGGAAGTTGCAGACGGATACTGATAAGATTGAGAGTAGACTAAAAGGCAGATAGAGTTCAATATCAAAGCAAATGAAGTGATTTATTTTGCTGAAATAAGACAGCCGCAATTGTGTTCTGAGTGGAAGTGGATGCTGTGGGACAAAGGAGGATTTTCGGTACAGTTCCAGAGACCATTATGAATAGTGAGCAGAATGTTTAGTTGTGATGATAGAGGTCCCAACATGAGAACTAGTGGGAGCCCAGTATCACCTTTGCACAGAAGGCCCAGTAGTATGTCAGTGTAACCAGAAATTAACATGGACAGCATTATGTCTCCTGTTGATTTAATGCTCACTTTTGAGCCTGTTCATATGCCTTAACGTCAATGTCATCAAAAGAGTTGGAGGCTATCAACAACCTCTTAGAGAAAGACTGGTCCAAAAGCAAACAGCTATCCAAACATTGGGCAAAATCATTGTGGTCTGCAGTCGAGGATCAACCAGTAGAAGACTTCACTGGGCTTCTGAGATACATTAGTAGAAACAAAACAGAAGAAATAATCCAGTAACATCACTTTTTTGTTCATTCATTGTGGGATGTAGAATCATACAGTCTTGACAGTGTAGCAGCAGGCCATTCAGTCCATCGAGTCCACACCAACCGTACAAAGACTATCCCACTCAGACCCCCCCACCTGCCCTATCCCTGTAATTCTGCATTTCCCATGGCTAATCCACCTAACCTGTACATCCCTGGATAGTTGGAGGAAACCGGAGTACCCAGCCGAAACCCATGCAGCGGAAACCCACGCAAAATCCACACAGATACATCGCCCAAGGCTGGAATCAAACCCTGGTCTCTGGTGTTGTGAGGCAGCAGTGCTAACTGTTGAGCTACTGAATTTAAATTGGCTATCGATAGGTATTTTGCATTGTCAATGTACAGATTGTGTAGGATTAGTAGAACTCCTCTGTCTCCTAAAACTAAACATTCAATGCCACTGACAGACAGAGTCTGAATGAGCAACAAACTTTTATTACTATGGCAAAGAGTTTAAAAATGTTCTTTGCCAGTCAAACAAACCTCAATTGAATGACTGATCACATCCAGCCTGCTCAACATCTCAAGGGAGATAAACTGCATATGACTCCATGAGAAACTGATCAATGCCACACGATCCAAAACATAGTCAAAAAGAAGAAACTGCCTGATTCGAAGGAGCCCAGTATCCTGCAAGAAAGATGCTATTTCTTCCAATTAGAAAACAATTGTAAAATTTCAGGATACTATAAGGAAGAAAGCTTTAATTCAACAGAATAGCTACAAAATAAGGTCAACAGTCCTCAAGCAAGAGACTTAGCATTTTCCCAAGTCTGAAGGGAGTACATTTTAAGAAAAGTATAAAACATCCAGACCACCAGCATTTGTGAAGCCAGAGATTTGGCGGAGGTTTGAGGTGAGATAGTGGTAAATTTAATGCAGAAATATACATGGTTGTATAATAGGTTACATATGGTGAAAAATATTGGGAAAAGATGTTGCATCAAGTAATGATTCTGAGCGGGTTAATTTTCATGTTACGTTGGCTCTACCCATTCTAAAATTGCCCCCTCATTGGTGCAGGTGTTAGAGAAGATGACTTAAAAGGACGGGAATGTTGCTCAAAAGCACTTGTGAAACATGCAGGGGTGCTGTGGGACAAGGGGAACAATACTTTATTGTTTGTTAATGTAAGTATGATGATGAACTCTACTGAATACAATTAAATAAATGATTGCTGTGGGTTTGAAGAGATTTGGAGCACAGCATACACTCCCTTTCGATATGATATATTGTTCACTCAGCCATTGTGGCACCTTCACCAGATTGGTGTATGCGCTGAAACCCCAGGCCTTGGTGAGGCAGATGACAGAGATACTGAAGATATGATACCACTGTCTAGGCTGGGGTCAGGGCTCCAGTATAGTCTGGACAGACTGTGCTGCATCATCCTGGAGTGCTGTGCTCTGAACATTTGCACCAAGCAATGAAGCAGTGGGATTGGTGTTGAGGAACCTGGGGAATGAAAGCATTTGTCTGAGGAAGAGGAAACTGTCCTTGTGCATAACAGAGCTCAGTTTCATTAGGCACTACAGACTACAGACAGGACCTGAGTGACACCTGATTCTAGTAGGAGACAGTTCATTGCAGCAGGGGAAAAATGGATTGTGAGCTAATTGTTGGTCACAATACCAGCATTTGGTTTTTATTTTTGGGAGTGAACTGCAGCCTCACATCATTTTGTTTGTAATGGCATTTGTTGAGTGAATTAAAGCTCATGTTTGGAATTGACCAATTGGCTTGCCAATGCGTGACAATCTCCACCTGTACAATGACAGGCTGCAGGTCTCCAATGGGCACTGGGGCAGAGTGCCAGTGAATTAGAGATGATGTCTAGATGTAGTGTAGCTAAGGGCAGGTAAACAGTGTGGTCTGGCATTTAAGCAAGGACTAGGATGACAGAATGGGATTGTATGTGCAGTGGAGTGTCAGCCATATTGGCTCTGTGCCATGATCTGCTGTGCCAATATGTTGTCACCGAGGGGTGATGCTGATTGTCAACACTTGTCTGGGTTTTTGGTGACCTCTGAAAGATTGTTCCATGACATGCTTTATGATTCTGACATTTAGATCACTCTTCTCATTATAGTATCCTTGTTCATTTTAATATGATCTGCCTCTCAATACATGGGCCAAGGATTTTGAACATCCCTTTCCTCCTGATGGGCTTTGGATATGAGGTCGGCAAGTATAAATATTAGCACCATTGGTGGGCATAACTGTTTGCCAGCAACATCCGCTCCCTGTCCATTGAGGATCAGTGGGGATCAACACTTCCACCCACTTACTAGCAGCAGGTAGAATGAGGAATTATCCTAGGGTAAGGATGTAGCCATCAACGATCAAAAGATTGCTATTCTCACAAGAGACTGAAGACAGAGAAAATTACATTGAGTGATTAGTGGAAGAAAAAGTTCAACTTGAACAAAGATGGTCCATTTCTGCTGCACAAAGTTCAATTTGCTCTATCTTGGTTTAACAGATGTTTAACATTGATAAATTAAGAACACTAAATGTGAGGAGGCACTTCTAATTAACTTGAGTAGCATATTTTTCATCAGAACATCATTATAAATGCCAGAATGCTACATGACATTCTCATCCCTGGCAACAAATATAACGCTGTAACAAGTGTTATAGGATAAAGTCTGGTGTGGAGAAGAAAGAAAATGGCTCAATTCCAGGCAAGGATTGTTTTGGGTCTTCTAGGGCTTGTATGAAATGCCAAATCTTATTGATTAAGTAGAGCATACAAATGTTCAGACTTATGTGGTCAGTGAGAACTTTCACCAACTAATGGTATTACGATAATGCAAATTTGATGAAATGACATTCACAAATAAATACTAAGTGATGCAGTACAATTATAGAACTGATGCACTACAATTATAGAACTGTATAAAGCTCTTTACATCCAAAACATCCAAGAATTTCTTCTGACCTGATGAACATCATTGTCTCATATCTGCATGGATTAGCTTGGATCTACACTTAAACTAAGTTGTGTGACACAGTTTTCCACAATATAAAGAGCCATATCAACTTGGTGTCAAAGATCAAAGGGTCAGCTTGATAAAGAGCTTTGAAAATTCTTCTGACAGTGACTCACTCTTAGTTTTCAATCCTAGAAAAGCCCCCATACTGTAACAATGTGTCTAAGTGACTTGCCAGACTATTTTAGGCCTGTCCTTCTGCAATATTGTAACTTAACACTTTCCCTCACTCCTCAAATTATGGTATGTTTAAATGGGATTGCTGAATAACTGCCAGTGGTGATTAATTGAAATGAAATGAAGCGTGCCAAACCTTTTTTTTTTAATTCAGAAATATTAACAGTCTTTGAGAAAGAAGCATTCTGTGACAGTCCCTATGGACTGGATTAGTATCCAGATGTAAGAGGTGAAAGAACAGAGTTCCAATCCATTAACTGCCTGAATTTTAGTTTGAAGGAAATTCATGATTAATTCAATGTCAACAACCTTGGCAATAATCCTCCAAATTTCAGATCATTTAAATCTATTTAATGCACTTAAAAAATAAATTATTTTGGGATGAATAAAAAAAGTTAAGTAATTTATAATGAATGGAATTATTCTGACTAGCGCAAATTTTCAACTGCATTTTTGCAACATCTAAAGTCTATTGTGGCCTACCCAATAAAATTTATTTGTTCTTCCTGCACATTTTAATATCTTTGAATGTGTTCTAGCTGCTTCATTCAGCATCCATTACGAGAAAAAAACCCTTTGCTGCCAATGGTCAGGGCATGATATCATAGTACACAGAATTTCATCATGTTCATACAGCACAGAAGGAGGCTATTCAACCCATCATGTCACACTGACTTTCTGAACGAACATTTCAGTTAATGCCACCATTCTGATTTTCCCTGAAAAAAACTGCGAGGTGGTCCTTTTTAAATGAAGGCCTAACTTTCTTTCAGTGCATTGATTGAATATGCAAGCACCAGACTCAGCAGTAATTCGAACAACAATTCTGTCTCTTATGAATGCTGTTTTTAAAGCTTCACAGGCACAGGTCTCCACAGAGATCATTAATGGCATTATTGGATTCCCTGGATGCTGAATTCTTGAATGTTAAATCTTACTTTTTCAAGGAAATGATTTGCTCTCTGATTAAAATAATTGTCAAAAACGTGTCAAACTTTATCAAAACTTCTGTGCTTTCCTTAATACCTTGATGAGTTATAACATCATCAGCTGTAGGTCCTAATGAACATGGTAGTGTATGTACTTGTTCAGTGAGTGATTTTCTGTCAAGGTTAGAATATCTAGCAATTCTGTATCTTAACTTGACCCCAACAAGTCTAATCCTAGATTTTATGTTTCTTCTTCTGGTACAGTCTGCTTATTGATATTTTTAAATTACCCATTCATTGCTTTAGTTCTGATATGTGATGTCCCTAGCCCTATGGCCTCAGCTTAAATTACTTCTACACACTTGATTTGTTAACTATGGCCATGCAATGTGATGTCTAGTCACACTGGTGACAACAATGTAAGTACTTCTGTTTCTGCAGTCTAAGCTTCTCAGACCACTCTGTGCTAACAACTCCAAGTTCTCCACTTGCCCAACAGGTATTTTTCACTTTATTGATAGAATTCCAATGTCTGTTCCTTTCCTAGCTGAACACCTAATCAAGATTGTTCCTACAAATTCTTGCTTCTTGTTGGAAGTAACTGTCAGGTGTGACTAGCTTCTGGAACAAACTTGCGTCAGCACTTTTCTTGTGCTTTAAGCAAATTTACCATTAAGCACTGCTTCTCCCTTGTTATTATTTCCATGCATTTATTTGCAGGCTGTTCAACTATTCAGCTGCTATAGACGATGACTCCCTATATGAGTATTTTTTAAAGTTGCAAAGTCTTTAAAGCTGGAATTGTCTAAAACTGCGTCTGGGTCCCCTGCATTTCCCTGCTTTTGGGTCCCAATGTTGGACCAGGCTTGAGAAGCTGAGTGGCCTACTTATACTCCCAATTTCTATGTTTGTACGCACTGAAATACTCACCGTTGTTACTTGTGGTATTTAACGCTGACGTGAACACCTCATCACAATAGGGACTTATATTGCAAGCTATCAGACTGAAGGGCATGCAGTCCCCACCAGTCACTCTTGTTGAAAGAATATTCAGAAGGTATCCATTTGAAAATGACAAAATAAACAATATAGATCCTTGCCAACTATATATGATTAATAGTGTCAATCACTTTACATTACGGGACCTGGTCTGAATGCCATGAGCTTACATGACTGTAAGTTTCTATCTAATCAAACTGTACCAGTCATGTTCCTTGTATAATTTGATGCTGCGCTCCAGCTAGGTGATACATTGGTCATTGTCACGCTACATCTGCCAGCAGTGAACCTGAATTCCCTCCACTGCAGCTGCATGCTACCTTGGCCCACAGCCTGGCCCAACGTATTTGGCAGGTGGCCCACGCTGAAGAATTGTCAGAAGTACGCCACCTACTTCGCACAGCATTGCAGCTCTGTCAGCTCCCTCTAGTGCTTTCACATTATTTTCACCTGAAGAAATTGGCATAATATTTTAAATAAACAATTCTTGAGTGAATTTACATGTATGACAACAGCAACTGACATATAGTTGCTTTGAAGTAATAAGTTCCCAAACATTTTCATAGAAAATTTATCAAATATCCTTTCAGGCCATATAAGATCCAATGGCATTACTTTGAAGAGAAACAGAGGTGTAATCTCCAGTGTTTTAACAAATATTGATGCCTCAATTAATTTCACCAATGTTCATATTGCTACATTGTTGGATCTTACTATGTGAAAATTAATTAATGCGTTTCTTACATTACAATAGTAAGTGTGCTTCAAAAGTACTTCATTGGCTTTAAAACACTTTAGACAGTCCTAAAAGATACACAGCTATATAAATGTGTGTATTTACTTTAGAATTTGACACCAAAGCACATTAGGACAGATGACAAAACGTTTGTCATTGGGAGGTTTCGTGGAACATTGTAAAGGAGAAAAAGAGCTAGAGAAGTGGAAATATTTTAGAGGATGTAATTGTGGCTGAAAGTAAATGGCTGAAAGTGTGGCCACCAATAAAATCAGGAATGGGCAGGGGGCCAAAATTGAAGAAGCACAGATTTCTTGGAGAGTTAAGGTAGCAGGGGCTACTGGTGAAGGCATGGACAGATTTGAGATCAGGCCAGTGAAGAGCCAATATGACGGGTGAATGTGACTTAATGCAAGTTTAGAAATAGTAGGGTTTAATTTATAAAAGGTGAAAAATGACAGGCTCATCGGGAAAGCATTGGAATTACCATGTGTAGAGGGATCTACAGTATTTGTGGCTAGAAGAATGCTGCTATCAATCCTTTCTCCTTTGATTGGTTCTAAATCCATAATTTGGTTTACAGTCCACAAGAATGGAAATTACTTCCGCCTCTCCCTTATAGTGGCAGGTTTCGTTCCTGTTGACCATATGAAAAATTTTCCTACATCAACACAGGTTAAAAAAGAAAGTAAAGTTGCCATTGTCCGACTTGCCATGGGGCTGCTCTCTCATTAGAGAGAGATGACTCATGGTGGTTTAACCTGAGGGTCACCACACCTCAAGCAAGGGAAGAGGTTAAGAAGGAATGCTCTTCATGATAACCTCAGCTGATGTGAGAACTGAAGCCACATTGGTTTGAATTGCAAACTAGTTTTCCAGTCAACTGACCCCTCAAAATAGGTAATTTCATTTTTGTGTTACATCCTGAATCTCGGAAGATCACTGAATTCTTCTACCGGATCCCCTTGATTAGTTGGTCAACCACAGTTTGTTTCTGGACTGGTTGTTCTCTGACTGGATTATCTTTGGATCAACTTGGCATAACTTGGTTTCTCCTAACCTGTTCTTGGAATTGTTGAACACCTTCTACTATATTAAAAATGATGAGCCCAAGCATGTGCAGGCTCACAAATGAGAAGTGTTGACTCTGTAACATGTATATATACTCAATTCCTCTATGCTGCCTGTATTGCTGAGTGATTTTTGGCATACCTTTGAGATTTACACCACCTGCACTTTGTATTTTCACCTCTACGGATGGTGACTTCTGTTTTTTTTCAGCTATGGCACTTAATCTGATTGGACAGTGACACTCACTTCCATATCCAGTTTAAAATTAATAAAATGTCCATTGACATAGAGGTTTTCTCAAACCTCAGTCAGCTGGGTCTTCAATTGCCACTAGTATTGGGTATATTTTCTATTGCAGGTGGTCTATTACATTAACATCCTTGTATGAGCAGGCATTTCAGCTTTTGCTACTCTGAAACTGTGTTCTACTCCTGCATAACTTGTTAATAATTGAATTATTTAAGTAGTTCCCGGATGCTGAAATCCTCCATTAATTCTTGTTCTTCCAAGAACTCAATTTATTCTCAGTTTAAAGTTATTATCAAAATCTTATAGATATTCTTCAAAAAATGCTTGTGCTTCCTTTTATGGTTTGGCAATTTACAGCATCATCTGCTTAGGTTCTATTAAATGTGATAATGTATTTACTTGTTCAACTTTTTAAAGTTTGACAAAATCTGTATCTTAAAAACTGTTTTCTCCAAGATATCCATTCCCTGTTCTATGTGACCCATCTCTGAAATTATATCCATCAGGCAGTGCTACTTCTCCTGCATTATTTTTTTAAATTATTAGATAATATCTTATACAGACATCCCCCAATAACATTGCTCCTGCAATAGCTCATCTGATGCTGAAACCCTCGTTCATGATATTGGTCCTGTTGCATAAAGTAATGGGTCAGAAATAGGTAATATTCTGAAGACTGCATTAAGCTCCAGCCACACTGATTGTCAAATACAGATTTAGGTAGGCATCAACTGAGTGTTGTTGCTAATACCCCAAGGTGTAACAGTGAAAAATCTATTGGACCCAGGAGAAGAAATTTCCAGAAGATCACATTTGTTTACAGCGTTAAGATTTTTTCCACTTGAAGACCTACTCATAGAGGCAGTCAGCAATTGCAAGTATTTAAACACACAAGTAGTCAATAGGAACTTATGAAAAGACCAACATGGAAGAAATGGCACTCTAGCCTAATATCTTTAATGAAGGGAAAGGCAGACTAAGAAACATATTAACGACTAGTTCCACCTGATGGTAACACATACCATCAGAACGTGAAGAGCTATAGGACCATGCCTGGCCAGAGATTTGACTGGAAGGAAAAGGTATCAGAGTTCTGTGAATAACACGACAAATTTCTGTCAGGTGAGAAGAGAATCTTAAAAAGAATGGCATGGAAATCAGGCTGAGAAGACTATAAAGCTCACAAGTGAATTGGAAAATTAGTTTAAAGTAATAATACACAGCCAGAGTGAGGTTGACTTCACCTGAGTAAAACAGAGGCCTTTTGAATATATCTGGGAATTTGGGCTGAAGTGGGAATTTGGTGCAGTTAAACAAGAGTTTTTAAGTAAAGGTTACTACAAGAAGCAGAGAGTGCTGGGTGGGAAATTTGATGAAGGGTGGGGAGGAGGAAGAG
This sequence comes from Ginglymostoma cirratum, assembly GCA_024137785.1. Classification (NCBI taxonomy): domain Eukaryota; kingdom Metazoa; phylum Chordata; class Chondrichthyes; order Orectolobiformes; family Ginglymostomatidae; genus Ginglymostoma; species Ginglymostoma cirratum. The sequence continues at coordinate 42,051,102 of JAHRHZ010000019.1, read as the reverse complement.
AGTGCCTTTTTCTTCTACTTTTTTCAGCAGGTTCATTGATAAATAAGAAACTACTATTCAGGATTGACTTTAAATTGCTGTAAATCAGAAAAACTTATTAATTTTAAAGAAGTAGAAATATTTGGAATTAACTGAGAAATGCCAATAATTAGGGAAATTCAGGTCCAATAAATGAAGCAATATAAATGATCCAAAGCAGAATAAAGTTAATGGAAGGGAAATACAGTTAAGTCATGGCACTACGGCTCAGTTGAGTGGAATGTATGGTCTATGATATATGGGAATTCATGGACCTGAATGATGTTCCAGAAGACCACATGTGCAACAAGTGCTGCCAGCTGCAGAAGCTTGAGCTCTGGGTATTGGAACTCAAGCAGCAGCTGGATTCACCATGGCAGATCCTCGAGGCTTAGAGTTAGATGGATAATGTGTTCAGCGAGATCATCACACAGCAGCTTAAGGACCTGGTGACAGAATACAAATGAATGAGAACCAAGTGAAACAACCAAGAGAAACAGGCAGATATTGCAGGAGTCGCCTGCTGTGGTGAATGGTGCAGCAGGTATGAGGGGCTGAATGACCTACTTACCTTCCCAATTCATATGTCTGCATTTTGTATTTGTTATAGAATGTCGACTCTCACGTAGATGCAATCCACAGCGCAATAACATTCCTTGAGACTTCTTCATTGTGTTGGATTGTTGCTCAAAAGGATTTATAAACTCACTTAAAGGCTACCTTGAGGAAAATGTTTTGATTATTGCAGCAGCATTTCTTCCTCAGGATTACTCATTTGGTTTAGAGTTATTCCCAAAACTCGTCATACAGTAATAAGTGCAATGGGCAAAAAATACGTATATTGATCTTACAACTAGTTCACATAATGCTATTTATCTATTTTAGCACCATTGGTAAACATTAACATTTAAAATAATGTATTTATAACTTGTTAGAGGTATGACTTCTACAGAGGCACCTTAGAACTTAATATTCCTGTGCTTTTTGTAGCTATTGACTCATTTGATAATGGCGAGAAAAGTCCGGACAACTGGGTAAGTGACTAATCATTAATATATTGTCAACAGTATACCTCCCAACTCACCATCAACTACAGCAATAAATTATTGCCTCCCCATAAGTGGTGTTGCACTCTCCTCTAATGACATGAGGTGTTTCATGCTTGGGGTGTTCCTCATGGTTCACTGCATTGTGCACCAATTACACCTGCAACAACATGGTGTTATGAAGAGGATACTGGCATTTGACTGTGCGTCAAGTGACGTGGGGAAGCTGAAGCAGGAGAGTTAAGGGTATTAGCTTGTTAAAGGGTAGGAAGCAGTTTTGTGCATAAACAATTGCTGTGAAGAAAGCTGGGTAGCTGCAGCGCAAAATGTTATTTAGTATGTAGCCCCTGACCAGAGCCCACTGTGATGTATTACTTATAAAAGTGCTGCTTCGTAAGATTGCTGTACCTATAGTGGGCTCAGAAATAAAGGGAAAGCATCTGTTGTGGTAATATATTTGGCCTTGGGAAGCCTATTAAACTGACTGCAGAATTCAAATATAAGCCTGGCATTGAGAGAAACGGATTTCACTCATTGAGTGCCACATCTCCATGGGAGACAATGCCTGTTTAATTTCATTTCCTCAACAGAGATTTGGAGTCATGGAATATTAGAGATGTACAGCCCAGAAAAGGATCTTTCAGTCCAACTCGTCCATGCCAACCAGATGTCCTAAATTAATCTAATCCCATTTGCCAGCATTTGGCCAATATCCCTCTAAACCCTTCCTATTCATATACCCATCCAGATGCCTTTTAAATGTTGTGATTGTACCAGCCTCCACCACTTCCTCTGGCGGCTGGTTCCATACATGCACCACCCTCTGTGTGAAAACATTGCCTCTTAGGTCTCTTTTAAATCTTTCCCCTCTCACCTTAAACCTACACCCTCCAGTTTTGGACTCCCCTACCCTGACGAAAGACCTTGACTATTGATCGTATCCATGCCCCTCATTATTTTATAAGCCTCTATAAGGTCATCCCTCAACTTCAGACGCTCCAGGAAAATACCCCCAGCCTATTCAGCCTCTAAACCCTCCAACACTGGCAACACCCTTGTAAATCTTTTCTGAACCCTTTTGGGTTTCACAACATCTTTCATGTAGCGGGGAGACCAGAAATGTGATCTGTGTTAGAACATTTCTGCACCCTACCATAGCTGGATGCCATACCCTGCCTTGTTCCTTAACTGCCTGGATAAAATATCATGGTTATCTTGAAAAGTAGCATCAAAGATTGATCAGCAATACAGTGAATTTGTTTGCAAATTGAGTGAATAACACAGGCATTGCTCTTTCATTATCTGGTTGTCCCCTGTCTGCTGCTGTAAGTTGAACTGACTGTTTAAAAGCTGCTCTCCAGTTTCCTCTGGCGGCTCACACCTGTTTCACACAGAATTTCTGTCAATCACCACTATAACAAACATTACAAATGAGTTGGCTCGAGACACCCTTGTGTAAGTACCTCTCATGACCACTGGTGGGTGCCAATCTTTATTCACATGTTTAATAGTATAAAAGTAGCTCAACATCTCATGGAATTTCTCCTCTCATAATGAACCATTCAGCCAAACCGCATATTAATATCACTCTGATGATGCATGCCAAAAGTTCATTTTAATCCAGACTACTGTATGAGAATGACATGAGTAAAGGGTTAATATTTCCTCTGAGAGAGATTTTTTACCATAATGTTAACTCACCAGTTCCTGGATACATTCAGGTATCTGCCCAAAGGAATTGGGGGGTAAACTGAAAGACCAAAAGTGCACTCTAGTAACACAACATCATAGTTGACCTCATTGCATTTCAACACCAAATGTTAGATACACGTCCTTTTCTGGACAATCCAATAAAACCTAATTTACAATGTGTAGTAGTGACTTGGATAACAGAAATGAATGTCTGACCATCAAATTTGCAGATCACAGAAAAATAGGTGGGAAGGCGATTGATAAGGATGACACATTAAGTCTAAAGATGGACACAGACAGGTTTAGTGAATGGGCAAAAATGTGGCAAATTGAACATAATGTGGGGAAATGTGAGATCATCCACTTTGGCAGGAAGCATAGAAGAGCTGAATATCACTTAAATGGAGGAAGACTGCAAAAAGCTACTGCACTGAGGGATTTGGAATTAGAAGGGTAAAGTCACCAGAGACTTGGCAGATCACAGGACTCTTTTCTTATGACAGAGAGACAACTGCTGGTGGTCTAACCTGAGGGTTACCACACCACAGGTGAAGGGGAGAGGTTGAGAAGTGGAATCCTTCATGGTAGCCTCAAGCCAATGCTGGAATTAAAGATAACAAGGTGTTATCCTAGACCCTTCTGAAGAAGGGTCTCGGCCTGAAAAGTCAGCTTTCCTGCTCCTCTGATGCTGCTTGGCCTGCTGTGTTCATCCATCTGTACATCTTGTTATCTCAGATTCTCCAGCATCTGCAGTTCCTACTATCGCTGGAATTAAACTCATACTGTTGATAGCAATCAGCATCAGTAAACCGTCCATCCAGCAACTGAGGTAAACCAACTCACTGACCTTACCTTTGGGTGTACATGCACATGAATCACAAAAGTCTAGAATATAGGATAAGTGGGTAACAGGGAAGACAGATGAACTGGTGTCTTTTACTTAAATGAGTATGAAGTCTGAAAATAGGGAAGCCTAGTTAAAACTTTGCAAGGCATTAGTCAGACCACACCTGAAATATTGTGAATAGTTTTGGTCCCTCTATCTAAGGAAATATATACTCATAATGGAGGCTGTCCAAAGAAGATTCACTAGGTTGATTCCAGATATGGAGGGATATGCTTATGAGCACGTTGGACTTGTATTCATTGGAGTTTAGAAGAATAGGAGGAGACCTCACTGAATTATGTAATACTCTTAGAGGACTTAAGACATTAGATACGGAGGTGTTGTTTCCACATGTTGGAGAGATTAGGACCAAAGGCATAATCTGAAAAAAGTGGTCACTCATTTAAGAGAAAAGGAGCAATTTTTTTGCTCTCAGAGGGTAACCATCTGTAGAATTCTTTACTGCAGAGGGCTGTCAAGGTTGTGTTGTTAAGTATATTTAAGGCTGAAATAGACAATTTTTAAATAGAGAATCGAGGGTTTTGGGGAAAAGGCAGTAAAGTGGACTTGAGGATTATCAGATCAGCCATGATCTCATTGAATAGCAGAGCAGACTCGATGGGCTGAATGGCCTGCTTCTGCGCCTACATCTTAGGTTCTTATGGGATATTAGAATTTATGTCAATAAGTGCCTTAAATAATATAAATGGGGTTGTCATTTTTCAGCTTCCTATTTGCAACTTCGACATTTTAGTTGGTTTCAGCCTATTCCAGAGCTTTGTGTGCTTACTTTGGGAGAAATGCTTGCTTCTTTGTCTTAGATAGAGCAAACCATATTGGAGGAAGAGCAGCAGCGCGGTACTCACTATCACAAAGTCACGGACATTCGGGAAAGCAAGTGAGGGAGACACAGACAGGAGCCCATACCCAACATATAAGCTGGTACAGGCCCCTTCTGAGGAGACATTCGGAAAGAAGCAGGATTTGTTGATGCAGACTGTCAGAGAAGTTTGTAAATGTGCACAACAGGACATGGTGCCAGCTGGACTGGTGAGAATGTTATGCCTACTGCTGTCAGAATTTTAGGCCATGGCATATTTCAGTCTGTAAGTAGAGCGTCAGTTAGATCTCCCAATCTGCAGTTTACAGAAGTATGAAGCAAGTTCTCAACATTTTCTTTGCCACTGGACTCTTCTCTTTTTGTGTCAATTGATGTTGTATTTTTAGCTTTCTCTTCTACCTGCACCCTCCAAGCTCTATACTCTTCAAATCCTGTCCATTCACCATTGCCAAGCTGCTTGTAGGTCTGCAACACTGTCAAGAACCAGCTCTGTCTCTATTTTCCTTCTCTTTCTCAATGATAGTGCCTTCCTTTGGTGCTCATTCAGAGATTCATATGTTACCACACGGAACATTTCTGATAAAGCCCATTGTTCTGGTTTTGGCTCACTCAGTGGGTTTTCCATTCCCAATACAGGTGTTCACTTTATAAGCTAGCTTTACTCCCCAAGAAAATGTGACCTTATAATGAGACAATCTGGGATAATGGTCTGTAGGAGAGAAAGTTGTTACTGATAAGATTTCGGAAAGAAGAATTGAAACATAAAATGTGAAAAGTTCTTTCAGAGAGCTGGCACTGATGGGACAAGTGGCCTCTTTCTGTCGACTTCTTTGTTACTAACAAAGGAAATGGTTAGCAGGAGCTCTTGCCTTATTTATAAGATTCTCTTTTTGATCCAGGCTAGAACAAAAGAACAATAGTGAAAATACCTTCACAATTAATCAAAACTCTCAGTGTAAAAATAAAATTTAAAGGCACAATAAAATAAACTTCACAAGTGGACAATAGAATGTCTGAACTTTAAAAAAAGCCTTCATGCCAGGGTGACTTTAAACTTCTAACATTTGAGTAGCAATACAAATAATTTGGTCTGAAACTACCTGTGTTTATTTCAAGCAGGATACTTAAAGGAAGGAATGTTAACCCTTTAGTCCCTCTATTGGCACAGATCTGTTAGTTGAATAAATTTGAAAGTAACGGCTATCTGTCGTAATCAGTTCTTTTCTCACACTTTTCCCCCAATGGAGGGCACTGTCCACTTCTTTGCCGCGGGGTTATGGCATTTTGAAACACACTCTGTTTCAGGAACCCGGCTTAAAATGACCTTTGGGTCGCAGAATGAGAATGTTACTATCATAGGTTTTGGCTGAACACTTAGTTAATAATGGAGGCAGAATGAGAGTGGGGGAAACATTTTGCAATTTATTGATGGAAGTAAAGTGGTTTTGTGATGAAAATTATCTGACTGAATCAAATTCAATAATACTATCAGTCAAGTGTAGCCATTTTTTAAGAGTGCAGAAAGTACAAAAGGCTAAGTTTGTCTGATTGAATTGTGTTCTGATTAATTGTTTCTCACAGTTAGAAACTTCTTTTGTAAATGAAAAGATGAAGGCGATTTTTATAATTTGGATGAAGTTGTTACAACTTACTTTACAAATTCAAATACGTGGAATAAGTGCACTAACTACTAGCCTTAAAAACATTTCAAAGAGTAATTCAAGAACAACATATTTGTCAACTGAGCCCCTCTTTGAAAATTGAGCACACTTGTCTTGTTCTGCACACAAAGAACTGCAGATGCTGGAAATCTGTAACAAAAATGGAAAGTGCTGGAGAAATACAGCAGGTCTGGCAGCACCTGTTCAGACAAAAGGCACTGGATTCAAAGCTTAACTCTGATTTCTCTCTACAGATGCTGCTAGACCTGCTGTGTTTCTCCACGATCTCTGATTTTGATCCACTTGTCCTGTTGTCCTTTTTGTCTTTGAGCTCTAAACAAACAAATAACAGTCAAATGAATCTGATTGGCTGTGCGATTCTGAGTGGTGGTGTTGGCTCAGTGCTTCATAGACAAACATCATTATCCCAGAATATTCAGGCTTTGGATAAGAGACTAGAATGAATAACTGCCTTCCTAAGGGAGACTGTCACCCTTAGTATTGTTGTAACAAATTCCCAGCCAATGAGTAGTTGATTGTATTTTGAAAACCCAGCTTATTTTTGATGGGGTAGCCGTTTAAAAATTGCCAAGACGGCCTTCCAGTGCCTAAAATAAAACAAAATCTTTAGGTTTGTTCATTTTTTTAACTCCTTGCAAGTCCTTTTCCTTCCCTTTCCTCATTTTCTCCTACAATCCTACAACCACCATACCTGACTCTAACTCTCTCTGTCTCCTATTTCAGCTGCTTATGCTTTCTTCTCTGAATTCAGATACTAAAATTCTCATCTCTGTCCTCTTACCCCTTTAACCTATGACCTCCTTTAAGACTGTTGTAAAGTTCACCACATTGATCAGCTTTTGCCCCCTTCTCCTAACTATTTGACTTGACTTCTTCATGCATCCTTAAAGCACTTCAGGATGTTTTTCTTTGCAAAAGACTCTATATAAGTAGAAGTCATTGTTAATGTTGTATTGGCTCCTCTTGCAGAACCATTGCTAAATTCATTGGCATTACACAAGCCTGAAATGTTTGCCCAACCATTTCATATTTGATGACGGACCAACAATGTAAACAAATGGCAGACTGGCACTGCCCCACACCCCATGCTGTTCAATTTCAAGCACTTTAACTGGTGTATCCGTGATATTTCTCGGAGGGCGGCAATAATATTAGCAAAGCCTAAATTGTTATACAGAGAAAGAGATTTAGAACTTTATAATCTGAAGTACCACGGAATCTCAATGTGTCCATCAAAGCTATATTCTACTTATTGTATCACTGTATATTAAAGCAACAGTGCATGTCACTGTCAGCTTGCTCTGTTATCATTTTACCATTAAAATGCTAACAAATGTACTTATAGCTCAGTAATGCAATTTCGTTTTATTAAAAAATCTATAATCCTTGTAATTCACTCTGTAAGTATTCAAGAAAAAATACACTGGAATGTTAAGCGCATGTAGAAACAACATTAATTAATAAGGAGAAAGCGTAACTTACATTAAGTGGATAGGTTAGTAGGGAAATATACAGAAAGGTGATAGCAAAATGTGAAAACAAGCTGATGTGGCATCAACCGGGTTCGTGCAGAGAAACATGACAATAAATATTTGCTGTTTTCATTTTGACTTCAGAGCAACACATGGAAGGAAATGTAATGTGTTTTCTATAGGAAATGTGCTTTTCTCCACTTCATCCATTTTAAACCTCAGTGCTTCCACTGTGCTGAAGCGGAAAATGTCGAGAGATAAATTAAATGTTCCTTAACTTTTCCTTGTGAATGCTGCCTTGGAGCACCACTAACTATTCAGTCAGGTCAGAAAGGAAAACCATTTACAGTACTTGGCAACATCCATCTTATAAGGGTTCAGATGGAGCTACAATCCATTCTCATGGTCCGCTATGCTAGTTACATTCCTCAATATTTGCTCATTCGTCTTCCCTCCCTATGGAACTACTGCCTGAGTTTCCCAAAGCTGGTATTAATATCGCAGACCATTGTGATACAGCTATTTTCATGGAACCCTTTACGGAAGTCATGTGGCCTTAATTGGTCCCTTGTGCCCTGAAGGTCTCCGTTTAGCTCGTTGTTTTTACTCACATAATCATCAATGAACTGGAAAGCTGAGGAAGTGGTGGTCATTGTCTGCATTCAGTTGGTAACAAGGCTGTTTTGTTAACAGATCTATCCCCAATCCTTTTAGAGACTGCATATGTGTGAATGTGCAGAGACACAGCTAATTCCTCAGACAGTGCTTCAGCAAGCTATCCCCAAGCCTACCTCTCTACTAATATCTAAAATCTGTTTTGAATGAATTTCATCCGATTCATTAAAAGACTGAAGGATTGCATTTTTAACTTTCTTCTTGTATTTTGCTAAGATTACAACAAGGTAACAGGTGAACAGCCCCACTGCTTTTTTTTTTGCTTTCTCCAGGCCACAGGGATCCATTAACCACATATTTGAATGCAGGATGGATGCAGGTGCCCCCATGAGTGAACTGAGAAGGGACACGATCGACAACTGGCCATCAGGGACTGTAAATCAACAGCCTAAAAGGGGCTGAATGTATTAACTGGGCTCATGAGCTCAGCCTAAACTCGAGGCCTTTGTCAGTCAGGGCCTTCACTAATGTCAAAGCCATCTGTAGCTGGAAACCAGCAGCTGAGGAAATGATTGAGTTATATCTGTCAATTACCAACAGTCCACTAGAGGCCATTGTACCGTCATTCAATTCAACTCTGGAGCAGCACCACTTAAAATACAGCCTCCACTAATCTATAAATCCATTTAAACAGGATCCGTTTCCCTATTAGAATTCTGGAAGGACATTTAACATTTCTCTTTGTAATATTAGTATCATATTCGTAGAGATTAGGTATGATATGTATAAAGGAGATCTTGTGATAAAGTGACATTCCCTGTTATGCATTATTTGGAAAAGAAAATTAATATCAATGTTAACGAGTATCATGCATTAGATATGGAAGTTACACACTTTAGATGTTAAGAATTGACCTTTCCTGACTTGTGTTACTCATGAAAAGTAAACATGGCTTAATATCAGCAATAGCATCGATGTGTTTAGTGAAAGATTCCCCTGGTGGTAAATGTATTGGAAGAAAATGCTGCACAGGATACACACGGTCATTCTTACCCTCTTAAATCTACATGGGCTGCTGTGTTACGTCAATTTTACTAATCATGAATGTCACACCTAACAGGTATTTTCTGATGCTTAACATACTCCACACTTTCTGAAAATATTTTCTACTCGAGGACATTGTCAGCAAACAATCACAGTGGAATTTAGAGGAAAAAGCTAGAAGCCCACAGCTAGCCAATATAGTTAGAACATCCCTCAGGAATGACCCTCCCTAATTTGGTTGAACAATGGACAGCACAGTGGCTAACACTGCTGCCTCTCAGCACTAAGGCCCTGGATTTGATTCCACTCTTGGGTCACTGTTTGTGTGGAGTTTGCACATTCTCCTTTTGTCTGTTTGGGTTTCCTTTGAATGCTCTGGTTTCCTCCCATAGTCCAAAGATGCACAGGCGAGGTGGATTGGCCATGGGAATTGCAGGGTTACAGGGATGGGGTAGGGGGATGAGTCTGGGTGGGATGCTCTTCAGAAGGGTGGGGCGGACTTGATGGGCCAAATGGCCTGCTTCCATATTGTAGGGTTGAAGGGTCTAGGCCCGAAATGTCAAGTTTTCCTGCTCCTATGATGCTGCTTGGCCTGCTGTGTTCATCCAGCCCCACGCCTTGTTATCTCCATATTGTAGGGATTCCATTTGGGTCCACCCTACAAGGCATTGATTAATGCTCAGTTTAAAAATTTGGAAATACATTTGGGACAACTGCCATTGACAGATTTAGTGAGTTGATAGAAAGGTCATGGTATCTGTCTGCAGAGGTCAGCGACTAGTTTGGGGATTTGACCTGGAATAGCAGCATCCGTGTTGAAGATGGGAGAAGGCTGTCAAACCTCTGCCAGTCTTTTTTCTATTACACATCTCTGGCCAAATGGAAGGAGATAGCAAAGTATACAAGGACTATGTCCCCATCTCTTCCGGTTGGCACAAACTGGCTGTTCCCATTAAATAGACAGAATAATATTGGATTGGCGTAAATATGGTTAAAAGACGAGTGAAAACACAAGTAGGACATATTGTGCAAAAGAGATAGCGCTGGAAATAATCAAAACCCACACTTGGGGTGGAATCTTACCAGGCTCTGAACAGCAGAAACGACAAGCTGGATAGGAGATTCAGGATGATGGTCATCTCAATGCGGAGAACATCGTACTGCAAATTCCACACTTTGCTTATGCAGCTTGGTGAGATTCTCACCAGTGGTGAGTTCCAAATTGATGTTCTTTATTGCTTGTTAACAGTCCAACACAACATGGCTTGTGAACTTGCCAAAATCTCGCCGTACAGACCAGCTGTCAAGAAAACTCGACATGGAAACTAGAGAGGGTTCTTGGTGTGTTCAACTTGGCACATGCTCCAGCAGATCTGCTTTGGCCACAGACAAACCAGAGAGCAGAGTATGATCCATCCAAACCAGCCACACATACCCTTCCACCCTGGACATTGGCACTCCACTTTCAGTGGGGCATCACACCATCTTGCCATCCTGCAATCTTGGCACTGTGTCCTGTACAGGAAGACTGGTCTCAGAGGGCACATAGGCAACCAGCAACATATCGCTGCATTGGGTATAGGTACTGCACGGGTTTTTACGAAACTGCCAGGTCTGCTCATTTGCTCTTTCAGCAGTACCCACCAGCATATCGTCAGTAGGTGTGCCTTGACCTGCCCTGCCTTAGTTCACCCTGAATTAACAAATGACACAGTCAGACAGGCAGATGGCGCACAAGGATGCATACATCTTGTCATACATTAGTGTGCCATCTCATGCTAGCTCCGAAACCACATGGCCTCAGTGCTCACACCAAACACATGACATGTAGTAAGCAGGGGGACATGTTTGAAAACTTAGGGGAGTAATCAAAGTGAGATCTAAAGGAACACTAGTTAGGCAGGGAGATGCTAGAGTGAGGCTACGCAAGGTCTGAAATTAATATTATATCATTATCAAGTATACTTCTGATGTTAATTCTATTTTTCACTGAGCAAAACTACTTCTAATGTTACCACTTTATGTTTCTCAACTTTCTCTAGATTTTCTCTTATCTGTTCTCATGTCATCTCGCATTGTCAATAAGACCTATTTCCTGTCCGCTCAATTGCATTTCCTCTTAATTGCTGGCCTTTCGATGCTGACCCTCCTGTCAGCTTATCTTGTTTACAATTCTCTGTACTTGGGTGCTGATCCTGTCTTCTTCAAACTTATTGTAATTGCCCTTTTCTACAAGAAAAGGCCCTTCCAAACTCTCATAGGAACACTTAGCCTGCAACCTATTCTATCTTCTCCAAAGTCCTTGATTTGGTTGTTGCCATCTCCAAAATCTTTCTTGGAAATCTATATTTGAATATCTCTAATCAGGATTTCACTTCTGCCGCAGAACCTTAAACAGTTCTTATCAAAGTCTTCCTTATAAAAAGAGTAGAATGTCATTAGGTTGTGAAAAGACAAACTATCTTTCTTCATCCAATTTGATCTGTCTACAGCCTTTGACACAGTTAAACAAACCATTCTCTTCTAACGTCGCTCCATTGCTGCCTAGCTGGTTGAGACTGCTCTCACGCGTTCTATTCCTCATTACATAATCAAGCCAGAGAGTCACCTACAATATGCTTCCTTCCCAATCTGCTAACTCCAAAGACACAAGGATCTATCTTTGATATTGCCCTATTTCTCATCTACACCTTGTGCCTCAGTGATTTTTCATACATGCACTGACAACATCCAACTCTACCTCATCATCACTTGATTTGATCCCTCTACGGTCTCTGAGTTATCAAACTGCTTCTTTGATATCCACTGCTGGTGAGAAGATATTTCCTTCCAAATAATTATTTGGAAGCCTGAAACCACTGCCTTTGGTCTCCACTGGAAACACCCTTCCCTAGCTATCACTCTATCCCTCTCCCTAGCAACCATGTGAATGTAACCTTTGTGTCAAATTTAACCAGAAAATAAGCTTCCAAATGTAAGCTCACTCAGACTGCCAATTTCCAACTCGCAACAGCATCCAACTCTGTCCCACTTCACTTCATCTGCTGCAAAAACCCTTGGCCATGCTCTTTTTTTCCCCACTGAATTTGACAACTACAATGTAATCCTAACTAGCCTCCCATAGTCTATTCTCCCAAAAATGTTATCATCCAAAACTCTATTCTCCTTGACCTAACTTTCAGCAAGTCTTATTCCATTTGTACTTTCAGACCTGCCTTGGCACCTATTTAAGCAGAGACTCAATTCTAAAATTCTCTTACTTGTTTTCAAACATCTCCAAAGCCTTGCCCCCTCTGGTCCCACAATCCTCTGACATATCTGTGCTATTCTAATTTTGGCCTGTTGAGGATCCCCAGTTTTAATCAAATCACTATCAATGACCATGCCTTCAATTACCAAAGCTCAACACTGGAAAATTCCTCCAATTATCTCATGACTACCGCTCTTCCCTCCTTTAAGATGGTCCTTAAAACCTTTGTCTTTGACCCTGCTTCTGGTCACATGTCCCAAAGCTTATTTATTTGGTTTATTATTAAATTTTCATTTATGATAGTTCTGTGAGGTAATGTGATGCATCTTATTCCATTAGCGTGCTAAATTAATACGAATTATTAATGGTATCCACATTCAGTGAAACTTCACATTTTAAAAATGAACAGTTCCCAAAAGTATTTTTTTAATGCAGCCACCTGACAAAATCCATGATTTACATTTAGTTTCTGTTATAGTTTATTTGTGTCTGTCTGAGTGCAACTGAGAGATCCATTAGAATTCCTGGCAATCTGGCTCGATGAGAGAGGGAGTTACAAACATGCACTAACTTCCAACATCAAAAATAAATGAGGTCAAAACAATGGCCATAAAACTTTTTATTGTACTTATCCAGTAATCAGAACAAGTTTGGTATCATCTGATCCTGTTGCATTTAATATCTCTTTAATGGCAAAACTCCAATATGCAAAACTAAATGGGTTTGTGCAAGTTTCATTTTGACAGATGAAAAAATTTGCTGTAAATATATCCACAGCAGGAAATGGTGGGACCAATCTTCATAATTTCTTTCCACTCATTTTTCATTCCTGTGGGAAGAATTATATTTTCTAAATGATTTTAGCAGCCCAAAAGACATACGTGTATGCTATAGAGGGACTGTAATGAGGAGATTTGGGAAAACATTTTACAAATTTAGCCAAGAAACCATCACAATTTTCTAAATTTCTGTGGCAAGAAACAAGAATGTGTCTGTAAATCCATTCATAACAATTTAATCTCTTCATTTCTTCTGGTGCAATAATAAATGCATTCTAATGGGTTTATAAAGTAGCAAACAGAAGAAATCATCAGGAATAGGTTTTTGATGTTGCTAGATATGAATGCTCATTCCATGGTGGTGCTCCATTGCCAGGAATGTGTGTGGCCAAGGATTTGGGCAAATAGGTCTCTGTGCACTAAGCCCTGAACATCTAATTACACAGGAGCAAAAGGTCATTTTTGTTCATCTGTGAATAAGAACTGATCTCATTAGCTTCCTCAGGAGTTATGCAAATAGTCACTAAGTTGTGCCACATTGAATCATAGAAACCCTATAGTCTGAAAGCAGGCCATTTGGCCCATTGCATCCGCACTGACTCTCCAAATAGCACCCCACCCAAACCCCTACCTATCCCTCTAGCCCTGCATTTCCCATAACCCACCTAGCCTGCACATCCCTGAATGTTATGGACAATTTAACATGGCAAATCCACCTAACCTGGATATCTTTGGACTGTAGGAGAAAACCAGAGCACTCAGAGGAAATCCATGCAGAGAACATGCAAAATCAACACAGAAAGTCACCCAAGAGTGGAATCAAGCCCGGGTTCCTGGTGCTGTGAGGCAGTAGTGCTAATCATTGAGCCACTGTGCCATCCTGCATGCTTTCACAGATTTCATAGCTCACCAACACAAAACTGCTATCTGCTCATTGAAGAATTTCATCATTTACACCTACTTTCCAATAACTGTGAGGGTTGCACTCTGAATGTTACCTTTGTCTTGGTAGATTTAACTTTGCAAAGTGCTGCACGTAGGCCTGTTATTGGGCATATCATATGATTGCAATTGGTAGAGGAATCATAAACTAGAATGGTTACTAGGAGTCTGCACAGCCCATATCCATTTTCTGAAAAAGCAATTGGGCTTGTCCCCTTTTGTTTAAAGTAGATGGACTGCCTGTGATGGCACCAAAACCACACAATCACACCAAGAGCATGACGCTCACCTGTAGGCGACACAATTATTTGAACCTGTTGCACAGTTAGAAGGAACAAAAACAGAAATTTCTGGAAAAGCTCAGCAGATCTGGCAGCACCTATGGAGAGAAATCAGAGTTAACCATTCGGGTCGAGTGACCCTTCCTCAGTTCCAGCAATTTCTGTTTTTGTTTCTGATTTACAGCATCTGCAGTTCTTTTGATTTTTATTTAGTGTTAGAAGGAAGATTGAGTTGGGGATACTTCTTTAAAAAGTTATCACAATCTGTTATTAGTATGTTAAATTCACTGGGAGATCACTTTCAAAAGTGCTGGACTTACATCCGAGAGTGGGGAAGAAGGATGGAGTCACCTCCCGTGGTGCAACGATACCTGGCAGCAAAATAGGAAGCAGGATACTCTGCCAGGACTTCACAGAAAAAGACTTCCAATTAAAAAAATGTGGTGGTTTAGATCCCTCACATATCCAAGCTATTGAGGCAGACAGCAGTAGGTACATGACAAAAGCAAGTGTCTCCAAGCATAAGAAATCACAGCCTCAAGGGATACAACGCAAGAAGAGGAACACACTATTACCCGGAGTATGGGGTATCATGTCAGGCACAACCATCTTGACATATTGGAATGCCAGTGTAGATGAGGTCCAAGAATGTACAGACAGACAGTCACACATACGTGTGCCATTTCACCAGGTGCTTGGTGCTTCAACAGAGGGGTGCCTGTAGCTATCAGTGTCATAGCAGCCCAAAAGGTTTTGCATCCAATTCATGGCAAAGCTCAATGGGAGACCTGTGCTGCGCTTCACAAGCAGCAGTTCCCACTTCATGACCACAATTATGCATGCCCTGTTTGAATGCACGAGGCTTCACCGCCACTCCCACAGACACACTGCAATGTACAGAGAGCATAAATAGTGGGGATCAATAAAACAACTCACTGAAGAAGGAGGCTGCACTAGTAAACCCATCCTCAATGAGGGAGCCTGGCGCAATAGTGCAAAAGACGAAGCTGAAGCATTTGCGACAATCTTCAGCCAGAAGTGCCAAGTGAATGATTCACCTCAGCCTCCTCCTAAGATCCCCAGCATCAGAGAGTCTTCAGCCAATTTTATCCACTCAACATTACATCAAGAGATGACTGAAGGTGTTGGGTGCTCAATCGGTTGAGAGGGCCTGACAACATTCCAGCAATAGTACTGAAGGCTTGTGCTCCAGAACTTGTTACAATCCTAGCCAAGATGTTCCAGTACACCTGCAACACTGGCATCGACCCAACAATGTTGGAAAACAGCCCAGGTATATCCTGTCTACAGAAAACAGAACAATTCAGTCTGTGCTATTCTGCCCCATTGGTGGGTTCCCAATCATCAGTAAAGGAAAAAATAAAGCAGATAAAAATATCATAAACTCACCAAAATGACCAAGTTTCCAACATTTGTGAATGCTTTATTTCAGGCTTTTTAATACAGGAAGCTGAATTGTGTATTAATTCAGTTACTGTTTTGCAAAAGTAAATGATGGATGAGAATATTTCAAGGTGGCATATTCAATAATATAAAATATATCAGCTGCTGGCCTAAAAAACCTAAAGTCCTGTACATTTTTAACCATGAGAGCCTTGTTGGTTGGTACATATAGCAAAAGGAAGGCTTGTGTTTATGAAGTGTTTTTTACGATCTCAAATTGTCTCAAAATGCTTGACAGCCAATAAAGTAGTTTTGAAGTGCAGACGCTGTTGCAATATGAATAAAACAGCAGGCAAATTGTGCAAAGCAATTTCTTAAAAAAAGGCAATGTGAACCAAAATGGATGTTATTTGACAGATAACTATTGACCATGACACCACAGAGAGCATACACTATTTTCTTTGAATGAGTGCCAAGGAATCTTCATCACCCACCTGAAAGAACACAACTGTACATGGCTTAACTTATATCCAAAAGACTGCATTTCCAACAAAGCAGCATTTTTTCATCATTGTTGTGGGATCCTGGATTTCATTGTGAATCTGCAACTTTCTGAGTCAAGAGCTCAATGAACTGTGCCATGGCTGACAGTAATTTACTCCAATTGCTGATTACTGGTCCAATCTTTTTAAATTGTTCCATTTGCTGTAAAGAACATAAATCATTACTCATGAGTGACAAAATATCTCAGAGCTTCTCTGCACAACAGAGACTTTGGTGAAGATGTAACAGAAACCCCACTTACACTCACAAAAGAAAGTATGTGCCAAACTTAAAGCTACAACAGCAGAAGGAGAAAACCAAAGGAAATTAGCACCCATAGTTCAAATCTTTATTAATTACTAGTAATCACCAAGTAGGGTAGTTTTAAATTCGTTCAATGTGGACATGAATTGCTTGTTATCTCGGATTCTCCAGCATCTGCAGTACCTTTTATCTCTGATACAATTTTAACCCCACTGCGAAGCCTCTTCCTGCTCCTATGATGCTGCTTGACCTGCTGTGTTCATCCAGCCCCATGCTTGTTATCTCGGATTCTCCAGCATCTGCAGTACCTTTTATCTATGAATTGTCACATGCTTGGCAGAGGCAGGTACAGGGAGACCAAGACTCATTTTATTTGAAAGCACCCAGAAAGTTGTGATGTCAGTTGGAAAATCCACTACAGTTCATCAGTGTAACCAGAGAGGAACACAGCTGACTCTCACACACTGAGCTATGGGAAGGAGAGTCGATTCTGGAGGGTCAAGCATGTCAGGGCCCTCACCAGGCTGCAGTATTCTTATAGCGTCCATCTTGTTCATTCTGAAAGCATACAAAGAAAAGAAATAAACACTTTGGACCCTTTGCTGTGGAGTTACCATTAAGGAGCACTTAAAGGAAGAAGTCCATGCAGCAGATGGTCTGAAATTCGAGTCTTATAACCAGCATTGGAGGCCAGCGTAAACTGATAATAGTACTAGATTTGTAATCGAGAGCACAAGCTAATGATCTAGGGATGAGGTCTCAAATTCCATCATGGTAGATGGTGGAATGCGTATTTAATTAATAATTCTTAAAATATAATGTTAGTACCAATAATGATGACAATGACAGCTATCACTTACTGTTACAACAATCCACAAGGTTCACTAATGTCCCTTTGTAGAAGAAAACTCCTTGATCACCCAGCCTCAGGTCCCACAGCAACATGGTTAGCCCTTAAATGCCCCGCAAAATGGCCAAGCAAACCAATACATTCAAGGGCAATTAGGGATGGCCTACAACTGCTTGCCTTGACAACCACATTTCAAAAAAGAATGAAAAGAAATTAATAGGCTCATGTCTGTTTCAGGTCCTTACCTGTTTACAGGCTTACATTCACCTGAATATTTCATTTGGTAAATGGTATACATTGGTATCACTGTCGCCATCTGCACACATGCCCCTCCAGTCCAACAGTAGCGTATCATTCATAATGCAAGTAGGTAACATTGAAAATATATTCCCACATTTGGAAAATAAAAACATGTTTTTTTTTCCTGAGCTATGAATATAATTGGCAAACTAACTTTTATTGTCTGCCCCAAAATGCCCATAAACCGAGAGGCTTGTCATGTACCTAGAGTCGCATGTTAGAGGTAGACTGGCAAATCTCTTTCCCTGAAGGGTGTCAGCAAGTTTGGTGGGTTTTTACAACAAATGTTGTCACACGTGGTGGCAAATTCTGAGACTAGCTTTACATTCCAGATTCAAGGGCTGAACCAAAACTCCTCCAGCTGCCATTGTGGGGTTTGAACTCATGTCCCCTGAGCATTTGGATGCTTAGTTCGGTGAGATTACCATAACACCATTAACCCCAGGTCAAGAAATGCTAGGAAGGTGAGTAAGTGACTTATCATGAAAACAACATAAACACTACACTTTCAAAACAATGTAGATTTGCAACATCTTCAGTTTTTACTTAATTTGTATTTGGACAGTTGTCTAAAGTATTTTGTTTTGACAACATTTGTACAATGCACACTCAATTACTCAATGCTGTTCTGCTGAAAAAAATTAAACAGACATATTTCAAAGAAACTTTGCAAATGTAATTGTAGGGTCCTGAGATTTGACACTGAAAGTTCCAGTGACATTAAGATCATATACTTAAAATGCTTCACTTTATAAAGTTCATTATTTATAGCTCTGGCACATTGAGGAGTTTTCTTGAAAAATGTATTTTTGCTGGTTTTAGTGCAGTATAAGAGATTATGTGGAAATTTTGAACTATATATACACATTCATAAATTTCATACAGATTTGTCATACTGAATATGTATTTATTTAGAAACCATAGCAACAATATTCCAACACGCATATTAGTACTTGTGTTCCCATAGACTAAACCCTATCACACAGTTCTCATTTTCTTTTCTTAATATTCTTGTTGGAGTTAGCTCAGTACACCTTTGATGAGCATTTCTTTCATACTATATTTGATTTTATTTTGCACCCTTTTCTTTATGTTAGTGTCACTGGCACTTTCTAATATCATACATCTAGTTGCCATGTGACTTCCTTCTAGTCCAGTGTCACGAAGTACCTAGTGTGATCCAAGATAACTTGAAGACAATAATAATTTGCATTTTTACTATGTACCTTGTGTAAAAGTGCATTTGAGTGTAGCGTTGGACACTAATTGTATTCTTTGCATAAAACTGAAATACAGAATCCCAAGCCAAAGTCTTTATAAATGATCCCCTATGACTAACATTTTAAAAAATGCACTTTTCTTTTACCTTGTATATAGCTTTTTGAGCAAGTAAGTCTGCCTAGGAAATCCCCAGGGTGATGGTAACAGATGATGTTACCTCTGTGGGCAGCCAGAATAGCTTTGTGCTTTCACACTGTAGTCCATACAGGACAGCTACAAGCCTAATTTCCAACAGTAAGTGAACATAAATGCCTGTGTGAATGAAAACTGCTATTGCAGATCCTGCACCAATATTGATCCTCTGTTTTCATTAAGGCTGATGAAGTGACTCTGAAAGATTAACATGATGCAACAATTTGTGATACTCCTGGAGGATGACACCTGAGAGTTAATAAAGGAAAACTTTTTACACTATAGCCTATGCCATTGAAATAGAAAGAAAACAAAGACTTAGAAAATATACACTCACATCTGGGCCTGCATGTCGTCACTTCTTATGGCCTCTATAAGCAAAGTTTACATTACTATAAGCAAATGTGATCCGTCATTTTTGAAATATGTGACCTTTGCTTCTCACTGATTTGAATAGGAAGCAGAATTTTATAATGATGTTAATTCTTATGGCCAATATGTTTTGGCTGGGAAGTTCCTGCTATTGTCTTGCTGAAACTGCTTTGGTGAGTGCATTTTTTCTTGTAAATCAGCATTTATTTTAATTACTGAAATATCACAATTTATTAGACCACTAAATGATGAACAAGGACATATCTTGTTGGAATAACAGAAAATTAAAGAATAAACATTTGCCATTCTGCAAGTCTAATCAAGTCAGAGAAAGAACTATTTGTCTCATAAAAATGTAAGTCTGTAGTTATTTTCCAGTGCTTGCCTGGCATCAATCTGACCAATCTGAACTGTAGAAGATCTTGATATTATTCTGGAACATAAATAGTATGCATTATTAGGCCAAACTAATCAAGCAAACGTTAAATCTTACCACTGCTGAATACCCATTTGCTGAAGTTCTGCAATAAATGTTCATAATGTTGCCCATCATCAAAGCTGTTTCTATGATTTGTGTGCATTAACCTACAATACCACACACCACTTTATCTTTCGCGCATGTGATGACAGGCTGGCTTGATCTGTGCTAAGATAATAACTACTTCCCCAATTTTTATTGGCTTTGAGTGCCAAATTCTTTGGCCATTCTAGCAGTTACCAAAAGATCTTATAGTTAAAGCTTCATTTTGAAATTAAACACTATCGGTAGTGTTTAACCCTTTACAAAGCCCGCCACTTGCTTAAGTAAAAATGACAGTGATCCCAATGCTTTATTTTTAGCTGGGATGTAAGTACCTATATGTGAAACTTTGCATTTCGAAAGCTGCCTGAGCTCAGCAGAGTTTCTGAGAATAAGTAGGGATCTGAGTGCAAATGCAAAAAAACCACAGTGATATTTGTGACTTAAATGTGATTCAAGTAACTGCATTAATACCACAAGACATTTTTGCCTTCCTTTTTTTGCTGATTGCACATTGTCACCACTTCCTAAATATCCACTGTTATTGAAACACTATGAACTTCACATTTGTGCATAACACTCTGCTGATATCATATTAAAAGAAAACTATTTCCATCCTGTTCCAAAAAAGTAATGAAAGCTAACTATGTTAACTCCATTATACTCACGCTGCAGTTCCTACTTGTTCTTCTGGAAGCAGCTGCAGTAGCAATCTCCCCTTAGACACATAAATTTGATTTGTAGATTTTGTGAGATTTTTAAGTAAAAGAAACAGTTCCAGGAGATGGAAAACCAGAGTCTGTATACATAACTCCAGACAAACATGGCACTTAAAAATATTAGCTGCTCATTTTAATTGTCATAAATGTGTTCTTTCTAGAATGATTGAGAAATAGGCTGCCATTTTAAAATTAAGATCCCCAAATAGGAAAATACCTATTATTTTAGATTTTGGCATAGATTGCAATAACACTAGCAAGTACTAAAATGAATCTGAAGGTGTCAAAGTGAATAGTAATATATCATAATATGTTGCCCACAGCCACAGACTGCACTTAAAGACTGACTTGTTTGTAACATGTAATAAAGTGGGCTGTTAAACTCAGGTCAAAAGACAGTTGACTACACAGTTCAAGAATTCAGACACGCAGGGAACTGGGTGCAAATTCGTGGACACCAATTTTCCATGCCAAGTCAGTGATGGGATATATTCTATGTCTGAAAAGGGATCCAAAATTGGACATCTGAATTTATCTATATAGTTTGGATTTGTTGCTCATCGCTAAATCTCATAAGGCCTTATTCCTCATTAATTCACATTTATTAGGAAAATTGTCTGGACGCATTCTAGAAGTTAATTGCCTTTACTACTTAAAGTATTCTTCCTCTCAAAGTTTTGGCCCTGGTTGTCCAGTGGTTAGACTTCAACACTTTCACCACCGCAGCCCAGGTTCGATTCCTGGTCAGGGAACATGAATTTCAGGAGTGGCATGGTGGCTTGGTGGCTTGGTGGTTAGTGCTGTTGCCTCAGCGAGCCAGGGACCCAGGTTCATATCTCGCCTTGGGTAACTGTCTGTGTGGGGCTTGCAGTTTTCCCCATGTCTATGTGGGATTTCTCTGGGTGCTTTGGTTTCCTCCCAAACATGTGCCTCTATTTAAGAAAGGTGGTAAGGTAAAGCCAGGGAGCTTGACATCAGTGGTGAAAAAGTTGCTGGAGGGGATTCTGATGGATATGATTTACATGTATTTGGAAAAGCATGGACTGATTAGGGATAGTCAACATGGTTTTGTGCGTGGGAAATCATGTCCCACTAACTTGATTGAATTTTTTTGAAGAGGATGGATGAAAGCAGAGCGGTGGATATCAGTAAGTCATTCGACAAGGTTCCACATGGTAGACTGGTTAGCAAGGTTAGATCACATGGAACACAGGGAGAACTAGCCGCTTGGTTACAGAACTGGCTTGAAGGTGGGAGACAGATGGTGTTGGTGGAGGGTTGTTTTCAGACTGAAGGCCTGTGACTAGCAGTGTGCCACACCGGAGGCCTATGACCAATGATGCTGGGTCCGCTGCTTTTTGTCATATACATATAAATGATTCGGATGTGAACATAGGAGGCAGAGTTAGTTAGTTTGCAGATGACACCAACATTGGTGATATAGTTGACAGCCAAGAAGGTTAGTTCAGAATACAATGGGACCTTGATCAGATGGGCTGGTGGGCTGAGGAGTAGCAGATGGAGTTTAATTTAGATAAATGTTAGGTGCCGCATTTTGGAAAGCAAATCAGGGCAGGACTTAGACACATAATGGTAAGGTCCTGGGTATGTTGCTGAACAAAGAGACCTTGAGGTTTAAGTTCATAGAACTTTGAGAGTAGAATCACAGGTAGATAGGATAATGAACAAGGTGTTTGGTATGCATGCCTTTATTGGTCAGTGCATTGCGGATAGGAGTTTGGAGGTCATGTTGTGGCTGTACAGGCCATTGGTTAGGCCACTTTTGGAATACTGTGTGCAGTTCCGCTCTCCCTGCTATAGGAAGAATACTGTGAAACTTGAAAGGGTTCAGAAAAGATTTACAAGGATGTTGCCAGGATTGGAGGATTTGAGCTATATGGAGAGGCAGAGTAGGCTGGGGCTATTTTACCTTGAGTGTCAGAGGCTAAGGCGTGACCTAATAGAGGTATATAAAATCATGAGGGCATAGATAGGGTGAATAGTCAGGGTGAATTCTCCCAGGGTCAGCAAGTCCAAAACTAGAGGGCATAGGTTTAAGGTGAGAGGGGAAAGATTTAAAACAGACCTAAGGGGCAACATTTTCATGCAGCGGTTGGTACGTGTTTGGAATGAGCTGCCAGAAGAAGTGGTGGAGACTGGTACAATTACAGCATTTAAAAGGCACCTGGATGGGCACATGAATAGGAAGGGATTAGAGGGATGTGGGCTAAATGCTGGCAAACGGGACTAGGTTTAATTAGAATATCTGGTCAGCATGGACAAGTTGAACCAACAGGTCTGTTTCCATGCTGTACAGCTCTACCATTCTATGACTGTACATACAGATTAGGTGGATTGGCCATGAGAAATGCAGGGATACGGTGTGGGACGAGGTCTGGGTGGGATGCTCTTTGGAGGGTCGGTCGTGACTCGAAGGGCCAAATGGCCTGCTTCTGCACTGTAGAGATTCTATGATAAGTCCTATGTGCAAATTAAATCTGTCTTTAGAACCACTCTGATTTTGCAACATTGAATCATAGAAGTCCAAATTGATCCAAAAGAAGGAAGCTATTCAACCTGTTATCTCAATGCCAGCTCTCTGCAGGACTAACCGAGTTAAATCTAATGAAAGATTGAAGTCCTGAAACATTGGGCTAAATTATCTGCTGAACGTGAACTCAGTGCACCTCGGATGCTGGGAGTGAGCCAATGTCTGATTTAACACCTAGACCTCCTTTAATTTTTCTGCCAACAGCCTGCTCAATTTTATGAGCTGAAAGCACGGCAATGAAAGGGAGGCAGGAGGTAAGTCATGAGCAGTATGAGTGATTTCCCCCAGCTCTGCAAAACAATCATTGGCTTCCTCGACCTTAATCATTGCCATTTCTGCCCGAAAACCCCTTCTGTTGGCTAATTTATCTCCCAAATGTTGGCCCCAGCTGGTTTTCCCTCCTGTATTAAAATTATAAGTTCTGGATGCTTTAGACAGACAAGGATTGCAAACCATAATATTGCAAGCTGATTAGTACTGAACGATTTCTACTTGATACATGGATATACTGGGAAGACCTTCTTTGCTCCAGGACCAGGTTCATTTGATCTGATATCACTGACGCTGCAATCTAGATATTAGCATATAGCTCTTAAGCCTACATACTACTGCTCCCCCCAGGTTCATATAATTCCAAAAAAGATTTACTTCATGAGCTATTTGTACTTTTACTCAACTCCCCACCCCTCCCTCAAGACACTTTTGCAAAGCCTACAGTATTCAACAGTATGTGGGTAGTGATAATTACAATGACTTGCATGCATCTGCCCAAACACTTTTATTGAAAAAGCTTCTGCTCAATGGAAGACAATTTGGAGAAATTCAGGTTTCAACTACCTGAGAGAATGGATGTGCCAACTCCTGTATACAAATTAAAATTAATTTGTTATTACACATCTTATCCGGCTAATCAGAGTCTACCACTGTTAGTTCAATTTAAAGTGAGTGTGTATGTTTAATCTTTTACTGATGCTCTGGAAACCCTTAGACTGTTGAATTGAATTGAGTAGTAGTGATGGCCTGGGCCCAGGCAGCATCATGTCCCCTCATACATAAATCATGTTTTGTGAATTTCTACCTGTCTAATAAACTGTTCTGATATTGCCAACACAAGGTTGTCTTTGAACTGCCAAAATTCCAAGAAGCTCATTCCTCAATGTTCGGTGTTGGCTTTTATCAGTGAAGCAGTGCGGGTCATTTAACAAGGAATCCAATGGTCTCCCTTGGCTTCTGGCCATGTCAATTGAATCTATTTCCCTCTGATCTATTGTAGAACTGGACCATAAACTAAATTAAGAATCAAAAGCCTTGATGATGTCTTCATATTTAATGGTTTCCTTCTTCAATCCCCAATTAAAACAAATAAAATTACCATCGTACTACTAGATCATAGGGCTGCTGTCTCATTTGAGAGACAAGCGGTGGTGGTTTAATCTGAAGGTCACCAAACCTGAAATGAGGGGAGAGGTTGAGGAGAGTCCTTCATGGTAACCTCAGCTGATATGGCTTTTAAGCCCATACTGTTGGCATTGTTCTGCATTGACAAACCAACTGTCCAGCCACGTGACCTAACCAGCCTCCAATTAATCAGAATAGCTGGTCACTGTTGCTCATTGTGTACAACAGTACACTGACCTAATTATTGTCAGATACATGAGTGAATCCAGAGCCTGAATCCACCTGTTAAAGTGACTGCATCAATTGATCCACTGTGAGGTTTGTTTGAAGCCTTACACATTGTCTAAGGGTTTGGCAAGGGATAAGACTTTTTCCATTGCTCTGTCCATTGTTTCTAATCGGTTATCATCGGGCTCTGGTAGCACTGAGTTGATGCAAATACCAATGGGGGGATTTTTCTAGAGTATATTCTGTCAGGGCAAAGGCTAGTCATTGTCACCTGGGATCCCTCATAAATGGCTTGCAGACTGCACACAGCAGCAGCTACTATGTATTATGAGCAGCCTATCAGGGTGCTGAAGACGCATTTCTAGTGCTTGGACTGGTCATGTCATGACCCAGCATCCCCTCCTGCAAATGTTTTGCACATTGTAATGACCTGCTACATATTCCAAGGCCCTCCAGAGAGATATGGACTTTGAGGAGAGTGAATCCGGGAAGGAGACAGCTCCTCGGGGATGAACAGTGGCAGGAGGTGTGAGAGGAGGAGTGATTGGAGGTGGTTGGAGAAGATGTTGAACAATGAGTGCTCCTCTTACATGACAATGGATAGCCTCTTGAAAAAGAACATCCATCCTCTCCCTCATAACCTCCAGCATGAATTCCAGGTTGATGTTAATGAAGTGAGGAACAGCCCCGCCCCGATATCAGGCCTATGGTTCTCCTCTGACATCTCACATCTCTCCTGTGCTGGGGAAGGCTTTGACACACTCAACAGATTTCTTCCATAGAACACCCAGCAGCCTCTGTGTTGCATACTATGGTGATAATAAATCAGTCTTACTCTTCCTTTAACCCACCTCTGTTTCTAACTACATCAGTTTTGATTGAACAGAAAACACATACCTATTTCAATTCAGAGCTTACACCATGAAAATCCTATTTTTGATGAGTTTCCCACAGCTGAAGGGTTTTGGATCCAAAAGCCAACACAGACTCCTGTTTCTCAGCACTGTCAGGAATATACAAGTCTCATTCTTCTTACCAGTCCTTGCAATTCTGCCGGTGCTACAATTTGACGTGTATATTTCTTATGTAAAATGCATTGAAACAGATATTGATTAGAAAATGCTAAGGAATATTTCCAGGTGATGAATTTATGCTTAGATATAAACGTATTTGCAAGAATGGTTGTATCACAAATAGGTTTATTCTCCCATTTATGCTATTTTTAGACTACACAGAAAATAAGCAGCAGACATCCGCTGTTCATCATTGATGCAAGGGTTAACTCTTCTACCTGGAGATCGAGTGGTCACAAAGACTATTTCACCACAGATTTCCAATAATATACTGGAAACAGCAACATTAGTATCAGTGTCATCCCTTTAATATCGAAACCATCTCCTTCATCAGAAATAAAGATTAGATTTCTCCTCTTTGTGTCAGTATTCTAGCACGACTCGAGTTACAATCCATGTTCTTGACATCCATGTCATTTCCAATGCACAGTGGGATCTCAGTATGACTGCTGCTCACCAGTACAAAGGAGAAGATCCTGAACCGGAGGGAAATCCACTCCCCAGTGAGCTGAATGGGAACAGTGTACCCCAACAGGAGTCCCGGCAGGACAAATGGAAGGAAAGCCAGTTAGGGCAATGAGGCAGCAGTGGATCACATTGACCCAATTTTTCTTATTCCTTATCAGAAGTGTACAGAAAAGAATCCAGACTCTAATGTCATGTCCAGAATAAAGCTTCCTGACCAACATTAAGAAATATTCCAGTCGGTGTAATTCAAAATGAGAAATAAAACATTTTAATTATCTAGAATGTACCTGAAAGTCTGTTGTAGAATCATAGAATTTGCCCCAACAAGTCTACACCAACCCTCCAAAGACCACCCAGACCCACCCCCTTCCCTATCCCTGTAATCCTACATTTCCCATGGCTAATCCACCTAGTCTGCATATCCCCAGACACTATTGGCTATTTAGCATGGCTAATCCACCCAATCTGCATATCTTTGGACTGTGAGAGCACCCAAAGGAAACCCACGCAGACATGGGGAGAATGTGCAAACTCCACATAGACAGTCACCCGAGGGTGTAATCGATCCTGGATCCTGGTGCTCTGCGGCAGCAATGCTAACCATTCAGCTACTGCACCACCCAGTGATGTAGCTTTTACAAGACTACTAAGCAACAAATACCCATTTGGCATACCCAGAGGCTCAGTGGAAATGGCATTTAATGATGTCAGGGACCTGTTTATAACAACCATTTTTAAACACAAAACCTCAAGATCATGTGAACATTTCAATCTGTTTTCACATAACTAATGTCCTACTATATTCTGGCCCTAATTAAAAATCACAAGGGGAATGTGTTTTTGGATACAAATACACTATTTATTTGATTAGAAAAGGGCTTTGTAGGAATACACTTCAGGCATTCAATTATTTTTAGTAAGTCTTGACAAAGCTTTCTATTATGTCCAATTCAAACTTGACTTGTATCTCTTATTCTGTACATATCAATCGACCTCACAGAGAGTCAACGTTAGGTCAAGAATTTGAAAGATAGAAAAAACATGTTGATGCTTAATATAAATAGTTTAAAGTATGATTGAATATTGGGTTGATTTTCTGCTTCATGCAATAGCCTTTAATTTCTCTTATCCAGTACTATCAATTACAGTCCTTAGGAGTGAATTAAGCATAAACACACTGAGGTCTCCTTAAGTAGCACCTGATTCAGTCATTCAGTCCCCATGTTCTGGGGTTTCCTTCCTCAACTCTTCAACCTCACTCCTTCCCATTGTCTCTGTCTTTGCAGTGCAGTGAAAATTGCATTGTACCAATCCTCCACTTGAGAGTATTATACACTGTTACAACTAGGTGAGGAGGGGTAATTAGCTCCCCATTTTTAACTCCCTCTCAATTGGTTACAACAACTACATTTATTCTTTTTAGCCCACATTATCACACTTCAATTTAAATACAGTGCTGGTCAAAAATAAGCAGCAAAGTAGGAGGTCTGCTTGAGTGAAAGAAAGGGGATTTCTTATGAATGCCAAAGCTCAGGAAAAGTAATTAGGCATAACATTGAACACTCATATATCGAGGCAATATTTTTTTTAAAATAAAGGAGAGTGTCTGATATAGACAGAAAAATAATGCTACAGAGTTTGAAGTGAATTCTTGATGTATTCAATGTTTAACTGAGACCTGAGTTGCTTAATTGCTTGTACATATCTTCAGTACTGGCAGAGGTTACAGATATCTTTAAATTCTCAGAGAATGGTTGTCTTCCCCAACTTGCATTTTGACTTTTTAAGAGGCTGAGAGAAACACGATGAGAGAAAGATTTCCAGCTGTTGTTACAAGATTCATTTGTCCTCTCCGTTCTGCTGCTCAGAAGAAGGTACTAAAATATGGCCAATTTGTCTTTTCCCAAGCCTGGCTCCATTGTCATTCCCAGTTGAACAGTCAGAGGAAACCTTTATTGACTCTATTAGCTAGTTTCAATGCCTTTAGATAAATTTGGAATTTGCAATTGGTTTCATTCATTCCACATTGGTTTCTTGGATACACCTTCATTTGTAATCAAGAAATCACAGCTGTCATTTCTTGTTGGTATTTAATCTTTCTTTAAAAACAATTTTAGTCTACAAAAGGCTTTGTTGTTAACATCAGATGATAGAAGCCAAAAATTCATTGCCAATAGTTGTAATTATTTTAACAAAACATGTAACAACACAGTGAATCTCAAAAGAGAATGAAAGAATACATGTTTTAACAGCACATGTAATTCTGATTTTGACGGTTCTTACTGAATCTTCTAGTTTCTTCCCAAGAATTTCACAACTGTGATGGAGATTGTGAAAAATAAGAAATATTGTTGTCAGGTATGCAACTTTTGGAAGGTCTTTGTCTATTTCCTTCAGACAGCATTTCAAATTGGAAATGTAAGGAACACATTGAGACTACAGTTAGGCACTTTACCCTGGGCATGATAAGAGAAAGGCTTCCACAGTATATCCACATCCTGTAAAAACATTTATCATGCAAAAGTAGCTATGAGATTAAAAAACAAACCGAGATCTTTACAGAGGTGTTTTTCATTTGGAAGGAATGGGATTCAGGATCTTTGATCACATACCGTCACTACATTGATAGTCAATGCTCAATCCACCACCATTTAAATGTGTATTTGGAGCCAACATCTGCATTCTCAAATTCACAAAAGTGGCTACAAAAATATGATGGCACAATCATAGATGACAAAAGGAAAATGGCCTTTATTGTGAAAGTGAGAAATTGGAAGTTATTTTAGAGACACACATACTTAGTCAAGATAAAATGAATATAACTCAACAAAAAATGTGCTAACAAATTCAGAAAAATATAATAAATGAAACAATTGACTTTAAATGTACTTAAAATGAAGCAAACAAAACGATTAGCCAATATCGCATGTGATTGAGGCAATTGGCAACCAACAGTGACTTCTGTGATATTGAATATGATGAATGGGAAATCAAATCAGAAATAATTAAACATTGTCTCTTTTATCAATGAGAGGCACTTGAGAAAGACAAAAGGCAGTCAGAGCTGTTGGAGTTAGATATGGATGACCCAGAATTTTTATTTCTGCTACCTTTCAGATGCAGCAAACAACCACATAGATGCTCTGATAGACGCAGAAGCATTTGCCATTGGAGACAAAATGTTCAACAGATTTCAAAGTTGCCTCATTCTCTGCAAGAAAGAAATTTTCTTTACTATAATGAGAAGCCACTGAAAGTTTCTTTTAAAATGCCAGCCTCTTTTTAAAGATACAAGTATGAATACTGGTTTCCATGCCACCCCTAGAGAATATGGCATGCATTTGCCCACTCACTCAACTTGTCCCACTCACACTGAACCATCTCTATATCCTCTTCATGTTTCACCCTCCCATCCAGTTTTGTGTTGTCACATTTATTTCCCTCAGTAAATTACTAATGTATACTGTGAAAAGCTGGACTTTTCACACTAAGCTACACAGTATCTCAATTGTCACTGCTTGCGGCTAAGGAAAAGACCCATCTATTCCTACTGTTTTCGTTCTGTCTGCCATGTAATTACATTACGTCCAATCTCATGATCTTTAATTGCAGTCTCTTCTGTGGGACCTTATTGAAAACCTTCTAAAAGTCCAAGTAAACCACATCGACTCGCCCCCCCAGTCAACTCTACTAGTTATATCCTGAAAATTCCAGTAGATTTGTCAAATATGATTTCCTTTTCATAAATTCATGATAAGTCTGTTCAACACTGTCATTGTTTTCTAAATGCTCAGCTATTCTTTCAAAATGGACTCAGGGATTTTCTCCACTGTCAATGTTAGGCTATCAAGCCTATAATTCCATATTTCTCTCTACCTCCTTTTTTTAAATTGTGAGGTTATATTAGTTACCTCCAATCCATAGGAACTATTCCCCAGTCTATAGGATATTAGGAGATGACCATGAATGCATCCATTATTTCCAGAGCTACTTCCTAAATACTCTAGGCTGTAGATTATAGGGCACTGGGGACTTATCAGCCACTAATCCTGTCAATTTCCCCAACATTATTTCTATCCTAATACTGATTTCCTTCAGTTCCTCCTTTTGACTAGGATTCTCATTCCCCAATATTTTAGGGATGTTATTTGTGTCCTCCTTTGTGAACACAGAACCAAAATATGTATTTAACTGGTCAGCCATTTCTTTGTTTCCCATTATAATTTGACCTGTTTCTAATCTTTTCTCTTCATATATCTATACAAGCTTTTAAAGTCCATTTGTATGTTCCCCACAAGCTTACTCTCATTCTTTATTTTCCCCTTCTTATTCAATCCCTTTGTCCTCCTTTACTGAGATCTAAACAGTTTCCAACCCTCAGGTCTGCTGCTTCTTTTTGGCCAACTTGTATGCCACTTCCTTGGTCCTGAGTTAGCAGTTAATAAGGTGAGTTTGGTAAAATACAGTGAAAGAACCCATTAGGTCTTGTGGCAGAAACCCCTCCAAAAAACATGACGCAACTCACATTTGGCCAACAAACATAAGATTCAGCCTAGAGATAGTAGGAACTGCAGATGCTGGAGAATCTGAGATAACAAGGTGT